>BGPT01000406.1:51088-63493 GCA_003297045.1 Symbiodinium sp. clade C Y103
AACCCAACCCACCAACCCACCAACCCAACCCCCCAAGTGGTAGTGAACGATAGTCGAAGCACCGGCATGTACACAGGGGGAATCGAACGACCGTCGCAGGTTTGCCCAGTGGTACAGCACAGAACTCACATTAGGCCACAATTTCAGATTCCCCAAAAAGCGTCACTTTTTTGGGAAACGCGAAATCTCGAAATCCCAAAATAGTTGCACTTTTTCGACGTGGATTTGGAAACGAAGGGAAAAATGAGCAAAAGAAGATCTGGGGAGTCTAAAATGGCTTCTGCAGAATTCCCCAAAAAGTGGCGGAATTTGGGGATTTCGGACCCTGGCGATTTGCGCGCGGCAGCTCATGTGTACCCAAATCGTAATATTAGTAGTAATATATATTTTCCTCTTCTATATCCCAATAAGAATCCAATTAATATAAATCCATATTGGAATTCGCCTGCTAACATGGGTTGTCCCATTCTTTAGACATAAAATGGTCGGCCACGAACATTTATTAACATGGCACATCTAAAGAATGCCAACCCAGGATGCTAGGGGATATAATACCTCCTAAAAAATCATAACCCAAATAATCATCTACAAAAAATATTTAAACAAAACATATTTAAAAAATACAAATGCAAAAACAATTCTCCAACGTGCCATCCACCCCGCGCCTGCGAATTGCCTCCGTCACCAGGACCGCCTCAGCACCTCGCGTCAAGGCAAACGCCAGGTGGATGGCACATTGCGACCCGCCGGGGCGGTCAGCCCCCCCTCCGCAGGGGGATGCTGCCGGGGCGCCCCAGACCCCGGCCCCCGTATGACACAGGGGGGGGTTGTTGCCCCGGTCCCCCACCGGGCGTCAAAGATCAGCACGTGGGTGAATTTTTGCATGGACACCTGACACGGCACGGCGTAACGTAACAAAGTTACTAAGTTACTTTCCAGTCTCTCCCCTCTCTCTCTGTCTCTCTCTGTCTCTCTCTGTCTCTCTCTCTCTATCTCTCTCTGTCTCTCTCTGTCTCTCTCTCTCTCTCTCTCGCTCTCTCTCTCTCTCTCTCTCCCTCTCTCTCTGGAGTTTTCCGCCGCTGAGTGACGCACTGTTCTTTTTTTTGCGCGCTGCTTCAAAGTTTGTCCAAAAAGGCGTCTTCAAACGCGCCAAAAACCACCCCTCGTAGAGCCAAGCGACCAGTCTCTCCCGACCTAATCCAACTCCTCCCCGCTGGAGAGGACCATTTCTGCCCTTTCCACCTCCACTTCCACCTCCTCCGGTGGTGCTTCTTCACCATTGCCGTAATCCTCATCGTCTTCCTCCTCCTCCTCCGAGGCACCGAACACCGAGTGTGGATCTGAAGCCGGAGCCACGGGCGGAACCACCACGGGCGTCTCCATTTCGACGTCCGAATCGGTGTCTTCAAATTCATCCTCTTTGGGGTCGACCACGGCCATTTTCAAAACGGCAACAAAGGGCAAGATCAGAGGCGGAAAGACAATGGCCACTGAATACACATTCATCCCAAGCTCGCTTTGCACCGTAGCCTGAACTTGCACATTCGGATTCATGACCACGGCCATGGCCTTCTTCCCAAGGTACGGTGCCAAATGCAACCAAACCTGGCCAGGGATCACACGAAGAAATCTCCCATGAACATATATCTCCCATGAAGATCTCACGCCTGCCACACAAAGTGANGGCCAGGGATCACACGAAGAAATCTCCCATGAACATATATCTCCCATGAAGATCTCACGCCTGCCACACAAAGTGAAGGTTCATGTCGCCAAGCACCACACCTGCCACACAAACCAAATGTTCACGTCGCCAAGCGCCACGCCTGCCACGCAAAGTGCAGCGGAGCCCGCAAGGTACCAAGCGCATCACAAGAGTCAGCTGACTGCCATAAGTGCCACGCCTGCCACACAGAGTGAAGCTTCACGTCGCCAATGCCACGCCTGCCACACGAAGGTTCGTGTCGCCAAGCACCCCGCCTGTCACACAAAGTAGAGGTTCTTGTCGCCAGGTGCCACGCCTGCCACGCAAACAGCCGTGTAAGTAAGCTGTTTGGGTAAGTGGTGTGCGAGTAAGTAAGAATGCCATAAGCGCCACGCCTGCCACACAAAGTGCAGGCTCATGTCGCCAAGCNGTGTGTGTAAGTTGACAAGAGCAATTGTGCTGCAGTATATAGCATAACAACATAGTTGGTTCAACTACCGTATCACCTGCCACTTGGATCCTGAATGCACGGCTGTGTGCAGGCATCACATCCCAAAACACCCAAACACCGGGTAGCTACAACTTGTCAACTTCTGATCAGGATATAGTTCTCCAAACCCCTCCCTCCANGCGGCGGCTGTCCTGGACGCGCCGCCGTCCACACCTTGCACCGAACGCTTTGCCCATGCGTGCGCCAGTACCCTTCCTGCAAGACCAGCATCCTCGCCATGATGGTCCACAACGCCTCAGGCGTGCGGACGAACGAGGCCGTAGCAAAAAACGTCAANCGTGCGCCAGTACCCTTCCTGCAAGACCAGCATCCTCGCCATGATGGTCCACAACGCCTCAGGCGTGCGGACGAACGAGGCCGTAGCAAAAAACGTCAAAGCAGCTCCCGGCTTCGCTGCAAAGCTGGCCACCAATTCCCAAGCCCACACCGGCAAAACAATGTCGCAGGCGGCCATGGTGACGAGAGGCTGTTGCTTGACACTACTTGACACTCAAACAGCTGCGTTTCCGTGACTTTTTTTTGTCTTCTCTTGGTAATCTCTCTTTGTGTTCCCTTCTCTTTACGTGTCTCTCTTTCTCGTTTTTTCTTTCTATCTATCTCTCTCTTTCTCTCCTAGTCTTCCCTTTCCTTTTCTCTTTATCTCTTTCTGGCGTCTTTCNCCCTTCCCATCCGCAAGCACTCCCGGCCTCAACAGTCCGCGTCCAGGCCTTTGCCGGGGGGAGGCGCCCCTCCCCCCTCCGCCTGGGCACGACCGTGACATCTTCGACCTTTCGGGGTTTTTGTTTTCCCAGGCGGGGCCACTTCCCGAAGGTCTCGATCACGGTCGCGGGGCTTCTTGGGTTTTGCCCTCTCCCGCCGAGGAAGACCGATTGGATTTCCACGGGTGCCGTGTGCCATTGNCCCGAAGGTCTCGATCACGGTCGCGGGGCTTCTTGGGTTTTGCCCTCTCCCGCCGAGGAAGACCGATTGGATTTCCACGGGTGCCGTGTGCCATTGCGGAACGTCTGCACTGTGAATCCTGATTGCCTCGCAGCTGCATGTCTTCGATCTGAAGACAAGCCGCCTAAAAACAACTGTCCATGTGGATGATCTGCCAAAATTTTCACGCAACAACTACAGCTTCAGGATCTATGACTGCAGATGCCTGCTACCTAAGCTTGCACAAAGGCCGCCACAGACTCTTCAGCCAACGAATTGCTCATGCAAAGCCATGGACGAAGGCTGGACGAAGATATTCAGCCGAGCTNTCAGCCAACGAATTGCTCATGCAAAGCCATGGACGAAGGCTGGACGAAGATATTCAGCCGAGCTCCTTGATGCGCAAGATCCGCGAAATTTTGATGCAGAAGCCGATTCAAAGATGAAGATTTCAAAAAGGTCTCCGCCAAAACTTCTCCCGGACACCTACTTCTGTCAAGGCGTCTTTTCGAAGCTTCCTGATCAGATGCCCGCGTTCATTTCGAGTTATAGCGCGTGATTTGCATGTGCGCATAACAGCTTTTCTGACCTATGGCCTCCGCAGCCTAGCGTAAAAGCCCTGCGAATGCTTCCAATCAGTTTGATGGAAAGACAAATCAAAGCAAAGGATTCTGTATTCCAAACCTGAGGTCTTTGTGCAAAACCTTGCTTTGGAACCATCCCGTTTATATCTTCAGGCCATATTCTCAAGGAAAAAAATTTCTCGTGATGTTCCAACATCGAAACGTGACATCTGCCTTCGAGCATTCCCGCAGAGCTTTCGCGCGAACACACAAAAGGCAGCACGTCGTCAAGATCTTGATGCCTTAAACCTCACCGGCTAAGAAAATTTGGCGCGCTTCGACAGACCTTCTAGGAGGACCGTTTCATGCACGGACCTCTTACGATTCTTTTGTCCTCAGAAACCATCACGGTGTGCAATGCAAGTCGCCCGATCATTGGCGCGCCATGTAGTCTGCCGTTCACCTTGCGTTGCTTGCCTAAACAAGCAAAGCCCAAATGCTTCCTTTCGATGCGCGCGTAACATAGACGGCAACCCTGCAACCCACCGGGGCAGTCAGGCTCCCCCACCCGAAGAGGGAGAAATCCCTTCGAGATTGGATCTTTTCTCGCGTCTTCCGATCACATCGCATCGCAATCTTGCATCCGCAACATCCTCTTACAACATTTGCACAAGATCGCGCAAGAGCTTCCTAGAACGCCCGAAACGCCAGAAGCACGCCCTCATGCACCAGCGCCCTCCTGCAAGCAGGTTAAAACTTCTCTCAAGCTTCCACCCCAAGAAAAGAATGAAGTCTCTCCGTAATGCTTCGGGGTGTGATCCCTTTCTGCATTTCTCGGGCCTTGCAGGGCCCATCGCCTTACCGTCGGCTTCAGTAGCAGTCGCTAAGCTGCGGCTACGCGTGCTTTGCTCAGACCAGAGCCTCAAACTAGAACGTCGAAGAAGCTTCCGAAAGGCCGTCACAACAATATCTTCAGCATAGATAAACCGTAGCTGATACNTGCTCAGACCAGAGCCTCAAACTAGAACGTCGAAGAAGCTTCCGAAAGGCCGTCACAACAATATCTTCAGCATAGATAAACCGTAGCTGATACGATGCGGCGCAGAATGCCGGCAGGCTGTCCGTACTACGCTGCAGCAGTCTCTCGATGTGTCATCCCCCATTGCCTCCCCTCTTGGAGATGGGATCTATGTTTAATTCTGCTGATCTCATTGCATCGCAGTCTTCCTGGGAAGAAAAGCAAATCGTATCGGGAAGACTTTTCCACGCTTGGACATCTGGTCCTTCTGTCCTCGGACGTTCCCGGCCGCGCATAATACGGCTCTCCCGACCTTCGGCCAGCCGCAGCGTGCCATCCACCCCGCGCCGGCGAATTGCCTCCCATTTCATCTATGCTGCAAACGAGCAACGCAATAGTTTTTGGAATGGTGTATATAATGATAAAGTTTAAGAATTGGTGGCTGCAAGTGGCCGCATTTTGAAAGAAGAAGTGGTACACATGGATAGGTAGTGCTAGAAAATGTAAGTTTCTACCAAGTAGCTTGGGTCTACTCTGATGTCATTGGCCTTGTTATCTGTTTTTGGGCTGCCCGCCCCAGGCGAGACCATTCTAGACCTTCCCAGTTCATCCATGCTGCAAACGAGCAACGCAATAGTTTTTGGATAGTCTATGATGATAAAGTTTAAGAATTGGTGGCTGCNCGAAGGTCTAGAGCGATGATAAAATGGAAGAAAGGCTCAAGAACCCCCAAAGGGCAAGACATCCGGATCGTCTCTGTTGTTAGTCCTTGCATTTTAGCGGCGCCGCGCGAAAATATATGTGTAAGATGCATTGAATAGAAAAATGCATCGGACGAAAATGTAGACCTGAAAAGCAAAAAGATGTGAAATCGACCATTAGGATCCCTTGTGTCTTGTGAAACCTATTCAAACGGACCATTAAGCCAGTTGAACTGTCTGAAACTTATCAACACGCCTCACAGAATCCCAAAATGTCCTCCGAAACCAAAATGCAAGAAGTTGAGAACGCCAACCACAAAACGAGCAACGCAATAGTTTTTGGATAGTCTATGATGATAAAGTTTAAGAATTGGTGGCTGCAAGTGGCTGCATTTTGAAAGAAGTGGTAGACATGAGTAGATAATGTAAGTTTCTACCGAGCAGCTTGGGTCTACTTTGATGCCATTGGACTTGCTATGTGTTTTTGGGCTGCCCGCCCCAGGCGAGACCATTCTAGACCTTCCCGTTTCATCCATGCTGCAAACGAGCAACGCAATAGTTTTGGATGGTCTATGATGATAAAACTCAATGATCCGTGGCCGGATTATGAAAGAGGAACTGGTAGACATGAACAGGCAATCCTAGCGAAAGTCGGCTTCTACCAAATAGCTTGGGTCTACTTTGATGTCACTGGACTTGTTATGTGTTTTTTGGACGGCCCACCCCGCGCAACACCATTCTAGACCGAATGACTTTGGCGTGCTGCAGGAAAGCATGAAAGTTTTGAAGCATTTGGCAGAAGAGGGAAAGCAAGCAAAGAAAAGGGCANTAGACCGAATGACTTTGGCGTGCTGCAGGAAAGCATGAAAGTTTTGAAGCATTTGGCAGAAGAGGGAAAGCAAGCAAAGAAAAGGGCAACAAAGAAAACGCTATGACCATGGGACCATGATTACATCCCTCCTTCCAAGAATGTACATGGATCAGTCTCCGCGCCATCTCACAAGGAGAACTCCCTGGGTCAATCCCTTCGGAGCATTCTTCTCAATCCCTTCCAGCACCAGCACCAGCAGCAACTGTTTTTTGAACAAGGAAAACAACAAAAGCAAGCACGTAGAGTGTTTCAAGGAGAAGGCTAAACATGTAAAAGAAGCAAAGTAGACACAGCAACATGATACAACAGGGGCAAAGCCCTAGAAAACAATGGCCCGGATGGGCCTCAGCCATGACAAGGCAAACCACGCACAGAGATGCACAGAATAGAGTTCTCGACAAACAAGTCTGAACCAAAAAATTGGCCCCGGCCGGCTGAAAACTTGACCAGTTTCAAGCCCGACAAATGGAAATCTATCTGGAAAACGCATATCGGTTTGATACAGGTTTGACATCACACGTTGTCCCGCGTGCTCCACACGTTGTCTTTTTTTGATTTTTTTGGCACAGCAGGTTTAAATTTTTTGCCACTTTTTTCAAGATGTTGATCCACATGCAAAAAACATGTGCAAAATCCTGGGAAAAATGCACAAAATTACATCTGAGACTTTCCACATGAAAGCTCAACATACCCAAACTGCCAAAGGTCTATTATGGAAATATTTTTCAAGGGTCTAGATGAATCTATTTACCTCTTCAGACCCCCAGAACGCCAAACCATAAGGTCTGGGTACTATAGAACTTAACTAGTTGAGGGTATCAAAATTCCCTAAGAAAGATGACCACCAGAAGAGTGATGGTCATCATCTTTTTGGAGTGATGACCATGGTCATCATGTGACGACACTGAGCTAACCACCAAAACGATCATGGTCGCGATTTCAAAATGATGACCACTGGTCCTTGCCGGTCATCATCTTACCCCTGTTTCTTGACACTTTGATGACCATGCCTTTACCCCTTGGCTGATAACGACAAGGTCCCCCTTCAAGGAAAAAATGGTCGGCATGGTCGGCAATCGCAATTTGGAAGACAACCGTGAAATGATAACCCCCGCAATGATGAACCCGAATGATGACCATCACGTTCAAAAAACTTCGCCAAGAAATATAAAAAGCCAAAAAAGGCCATCCAGTGTTAATACAGGAGACCATGAAGCATTCAAAACTAAAAAGACATCGCCCTTTCTATCTATCAACATTGGAAACGGTGATGCCAAACATGCCTACCGCCGCAAAGAATAGCATGTTTCGAAGGTCTAGAGCGATGATAAAATGGAAGAAAGGCTCAAGAACCCCCAAAGGGCAAGACATCCGGATCGTCTCTGTTGTTAGTCCTTGCATTTTAGCGNCGAAGGTCTAGAGCGATGATAAAATGGAAGAAAGGCTCAAGAACCCCCAAAGGGCAAGACATCCGGATCGTCTCTGTTGTTAGTCCTTGCATTTTAGCGACGCCGCACGAAAATATATGTGTAAGATGCATTGAATAGAAAAATGCATCGGACGAAAATGTAGACCTGCCAGCCAAGACAGCATATAGAATCTTACAATTTATTGCATATATCTTGTAATCTATGGACTACACAGTTCTGATTTCTACTGCGATCAAATATTGTTGCCCATATTGGCATACCGTGGCTGGCTACTGGTGAGTATGGGTCATGATTGTGTGCCCAACAATTGCTTGTCCTACCAAACTTGTCAAACTCTGTGGTACAATACACTCCTTCAATTTAGAATTTTTTCTCTTTCCTTCATCCCCTGGGGTGCTTGACATGGCCAAAGGGTTCGACAAAAGATAAACATGCAGAAAACATTTGCTGAACTTTCGTGGCAAATTGAATTCCTTATCCACAATTGTATTTCTTTGGATTCCTTTGCGGTTTTTTCTAGACATCCACATGGTTGATTTCCAAACCAATTCGACTGATTATTTCAAAGTATATCCCCATCAACGTGTTCCCATTCTGATTTCCTAGGGATACAAACAGAAGCTACAACCCCCATAAATTATACCCCAGTTGCGGCAAGGCTGGAGCCATGGGGTATAAATCCCCGACAAAACCACATTACACACAGTATATCCACATTACAATATCCACATGGTGGTTTAATATCCACCTGGTGGTTGGTTTTACACCCCCACAATTCTATGATATTCCTCGATATGGTTGGGAAATATTGCCAACTGCCCTTCACCAATATAGCTATTATTTCCCATCATTCACCATTGTATTACCACTTTAACCATTTTAACCACCCATCTTGATTGGCTTGGATTTGCTTCAGGAACCCTTTAGCACAAAATCCCTTATTTGTTTCCCCAAGTAGTAGATCGGGAAAATCAGGCAAATCACTCTAAACAAACCCACAATTTGAGGTAGTACAAGTAGTCCCCCGAAAAATAATCATCAACCAATCATCATTTACAGTATCACTTACATGCATTTGTATCCCCATATGTTGATGCTTAAAAACCAAGACTATAGTTATATCATGTTATTATATACCACATTTATGGACTATTTTCCAGGGGGATTTACCACTTGGTTCATGATGATTTTCCCATTTCAACAGTTGATCAACGTTGCTCCACCCGCCGAAAAAACGAGCCGCTGACGCCAGCACTGTAACGAGAGTTCCGTCGCCATGCTGGGCGTCTCGGAGCGTTGCCTCTGTGAAGATCGACTCGAAGCGCAAAATGGTAACATAGCCATTGCAATGGGATTTATAGGATTTATAGGGATCTATAGGGATTGTTGGGGATTGTTGGGGATCTATGATTTATAGGATTTATAGCCATAGATCTATGGGGATTGTTGTTTTTTTTTCAGGATTTTTTTCGGGATTCAAAGGGAAAACATGTAGGAAACAGAGTGGAAACATGGGAACATCATGGGAATGTCATGGGAATATCAATGGGAATATGTTTTCTGATCCTTTCTTGGGGGATCACCCTTTCTCGGTTGTGAGAAGTCGTGTTTTGGAGGGTGCCCTGAGTCAACTTCGTCAAACAACCAAGCTTGGTATCAAGTCCTGAGAATAGTCCCTTCCTAGGTTCGGGCTCGACGGGCCCGACGGGCCTGACGGGCCCGACGGGACCAACGGGCCCGACGGGACCAACGGGCCCCATTTGGCCCGACAAGCTCATCCCGAATAAAGGATGCACCGACAGTGTAACATTTTGAAAAAATCAAATGTACGCATTTTGTATATGTTTTGTTGATGAATGTATGTGTGTATGCG
Organism: Symbiodinium sp. clade C Y103; assembly: GCA_003297045.1. NCBI lineage: Eukaryota > Dinophyceae > Suessiales > Symbiodiniaceae > Cladocopium > Cladocopium sp. clade C. Next base: position 60,679 of record BGPT01000406.1, read on the forward strand.
TGTATGTATGCATGCATGCATGTATGTATGTATGTATGCATGCATGTATGTATGTATGCATGCATGTATCTATGATTATGTATGTATGTATGGTATGTACAGTATGTATGATATCTGTGTATGTATGTATGTATGTCCGTATGTACGTATGTACGCATGTACGTATGCATGTACGTATGTAAGTATGTATGTATGTATGTACGTACGTATGTATGTAACGGTCTGTATCGGTATGTATAACGGTATGTAACGGTATGTAACGGTATGCAACGGTATGTAAAACAGAATGTAACGGTATGTAACGGTATGTAACGGTATGTATGTATGTATGCATGTGTGTATGTTTGTATGTATGCCTGTTTGTATGTTTGTCTGTCTGTATGTCTGTCTGTATGTCTGTATGTATGTATGCCTGTATGCATGTATGTCTGTATGTATGTATGTATGTATTCATGTATGTATGTATGTATGTATGTATGTATGTATGTAAGGTCGAACTTGTACATGCACACAACATATACAAAAACTACATTTTGAGATGCACAATGATACATATGTATCGGGATAGTGTTCCAAGTCCCCTACATTTTGTCGAGTTTTTGCAACACTTGAACAGGCACGATCTTAGGCGGCTTGTGAAACGATGACAACTTCTCTGTCACGCGCACAACTTCTGAACTTGTTCAACTTCTGTGAAACTGGCGCGTCATTTTTAAAGCACNTAGGCGGCTTGTGAAACGATGACAACTTCTCTGTCACGCGCACAACTTCTGAACTTGTTCAACTTCTGTGAAACTGGCGCGTCATTTTTAAAGCACTGCTCTTGGGAGTTAACCAAACTTTAGCCACATATACGTATATACGCACAAGATGGCTGTAGAATAGTTCAAAACATTGGTGGGGGCGGGGAAACATGTTATACCCATATAATATTCTACAAAACTAATACAGATAGATAGGAATAGGTTTCATCCTGTACATTCAGCATTGTGAACACACATGATGTTCGTAAATCCATGGACTTCTGTGTGGTATGCAAACGGAATGCATGCCGTCCCACCAGAAAATAATGCTGCAAGAGCGGGTTGACACGTTTATTAGAAGTTGCCCGTGTCTGTNNAAAATAATGCTGCAAGAGCGGGTTGACACGTTTATTAGAAGTTGCCCGTGTCTGTCAGAAGGCGCCCATGGTTGGTCAAGTTACATTTGAACGAAGTTGTTTTCGAATGACCGTGTGACTTTTTCAAACTGGTTGGGAGGCGCNGTCAGAAGGCGCCCATGGTTGGTCAAGTTACATTTGAACGAAGTTGTTTTCGAATGACCGTGTGACTTTTTCAAACTGGTTGGGAGGCGCGCGTTTCAAATGATTTTGCTGCCACGCTTTTGACGCTATGTTGCAAATGCATTCTGCACGTTTCTGGTGAACTTGCTGCCACGCTCTTGATACTCCGTTGAAAGCACGTTTCCGCGCTCCCAATGGGCTTGCTGCCGCGCTCTTGAATCTCATTGATGCTACCATGCAACCATGTCTTGCACCCTTTTGCAATTTTCTAGTGAATTTGCGCCACACTCTTGCTCCTATTCTGGCAAACTTGTTGCCACACTCTCGATGGTACCTTGCTTCAAGTTTTGCAGGCTGCCATGCTCTTGATGCTATATCAGGCAACTACGCTTTGCAGTCTTCTAGCGAACTTTGTTGCTACGCTCTTGCTGCTATGTTGCAAATACGTTTTGTAGGCTTCTGGCAAACTTGCTGCCACGCTCTCGATGGCACATGAAGCAGGTTTGGCACGCTCAAGTGAACTTGAGACAATGCTCTTGATGCTACATTGCAAACATGGCCTGGGCGCTTCTAGCGATTCTGGTGGGCTTCCNAAGTGAACTTGAGACAATGCTCTTGATGCTACATTGCAAACATGGCCTGGGCGCTTCTAGCGATTCTGGTGGGCTTCCTGCAAGCTACGTTGCAAAGATATTTTGCGCGCTCTAGCCCGTTTTTTTGATGAACTTGCTGCCATGTTCTTCATGCTATGTTGCAAATACGTTTTGGCCGCATCTATTGATTGTGCTGCTGCTCCGCAAGCCTGCTTTGGCACGCTGCTAGTGAATTTGCTGTTTGCTCCTGTTGCCACATTGCCAGCACAGTGTGGAGGCTTTCAAGGAACTTGCTGACACACTGATGTTAAAACCAAATCAATCCAAAGGACAAGCTTAACGAGGCCGTTTGAATGAAGGACTTTGAAATGGCCAAAGGCTTCCAAAAGATCCAGCGTTGGAAAGATTTACATTCTCCTCCCAAAGCTGATCTTGCGGGTTTTTCATGGCCTTTGCGCATGGTTTTCATTGTTGGTTCTGGGAACCCTCTCACGGTCTTCCACGGCTTCACTATTCTCGGAAATCTTGACTGAAGGCCTGCCTTTGATTTTGCAAGCATCAGGCACCTTTGGGGGTGGAGCCTTGCTACACTAAATTTCAAACAAACACAACATGAAGGGCATGCACAAATTGTCACAGAAAGAACATCTTGGTTCAAAAAAGATCTCACTAAAACAGACCTTGAGCAAAGTCCTGGTTTAGCACGGACTTAGACCGACAGGGAAAACACGTCTTCCATGCTTCTACTGACCTTGCGGTTCCATGTGGGCCCATTTAATAAAAGTCTATTTTCCCAACACTGTACTCTTGGGAAAACCAACCCATTGCTCTGGCGCCAAATATGATGCAGGTAAGTGCGATGTGCTAGGCGCAACCCTCTTTTTGCAATAGAAAATTGGGCAGCTGCCGGAGATGGACCAGAAACCGAGATTTGTTTGAA
>BGPT01000406.1:63515-112571 GCA_003297045.1 Symbiodinium sp. clade C Y103
GGCAGCTGCCGGAGATGGACCAGAAACCGAGATTTGTTTGAAACACTTTGGCATGCAGACATGGCTTTGCCACTGCAGCGCCAGCTGCATCTTTATCAAGTCATGGGCCGGTGGAAAGCCGTCGCGGACATGATTGCCGTATGGAACTTGCGGAATCATCTTGACAGCCCTGGTGCTCAAGGCTGTATCATTCCAAAGTTGGTATCTTACCCATTTTCATTCAAGGACCTCTTACAAAGGAACGTCGCCAGGATCTCCACAAAATCTTCTCGCAAGGATGAACCAGAATCCCCATAAGATCTTCTCGCAACGACCTTCTAAGGACATGCAAGGACCTCTTGGAGGGTTTGACCAAGATCTCCACAGAATCATCAGAATCTTCCTTGTAAGGACTTTACAAGACCGTTGTCAAGATCTTCATACAAGGACCTGGCCAATCGGCCCAACAGGCCCAACGGGCCCAACGGGCCCAACGGGCCCAACGGGCTCAACGGGCTGTAACGGGCCCGACGGGCCCCATTTCACGGGCCCAACGGGCCCAACGGGCTCAACGGGCCCAACGGGCCCAACCCAGCAGAGGACCATGGCCCAAGTCCTAAGCATCAAATATGTTGAACAATGGGATAACCCCCAGTTGGGGGAGTCACGGCCATCCAAAGGAGGGGAAGGTGATCATTAGCCATGCCACAGAATTGTCAACAACAATGTTGCCTGCGTATGTGGAAAAAAAAAGGTGTGCAAGGTATGTACACTGCGTGACAACATACCTGATATATCCTGACAAGGTCATCTTCTTGTTTGTTCGATCCCCGCTGTGGTTGTTGCAAAAACACTTTTCCGAACCCACCAATGAGCATGTTCAGGTGGTGTGAACTTTGAAAACTAACAGAGCGCTGTCAAATCAAACCATCTTCCCACACAAGGCTTGCAACGCATTGAAACCACCAATCAGAGTACAAGATACTAAAAGTACCCTAGGGTAAACATACAATAAGATGTGGAAAACCCATAGTTTCCTGTTCGGCAAATGATCTACTTTGATGCTGGGTAAACTCCACATCTATGTAAATGTTTACAATGACAAGAGGGTACCAATCAGATTGATGATAGTTGATGGAATTCTTGCGACCTTACACCAATCAGTCAATGGTTTATATTGGTTTATGGCACCTTAAACTTAAACCAGTCAGTTATCCTATCGCTGATGGTTTATGGACCATGGTCTCCGCACCCCCGCGCTGGGCCTGAAAGGGTAACGTTCCTGAGGTCTGGACCAGTACGAGGTGCTAAGTTGTGTGGTGAAAACTGCGAGAAAATTCAACAAGTGAATAAAAACTCTACTCATCTCTAGATATACCCACTGGTAAACTAACATAACTATACATAACTATGGAAAATCACCATTCTTAATAGGTAAATCATCTATAAATTGCCATTTTTCAATAGCTATGTTAGTTTACCAGAGGGTATATCTCTACACGTCTCTAGATATCTCTACATATCTCCCGCAAAATCCCCCAGAAGCTCCAGCAATGCGAAATGGAACTCAGAACACCCTAGGCCTGTGTAAACCGTGTTGACGATTTGGGTCCAACAGACCCACAATTGTGGCCCTTAAGAATTGTAAATGGGTTTGTAAGTCCCGCAACTAAGGTTGTACATCACTTCAATGGGTGTACTTCAGCCACTTATGTAACTCCCGCAACAGACCTGCAAAAATGGATGAACATCAAACTGCTTGAATCTGGAGTAGATTGTCCCATTCATATCTTCACATTCCAATGGATAGCAGCTTCCGATGGCTCGATTTGGATGTTTCCTAAAATGGGAGTTCCCCAAGTAACCATGGGTTTCAATACTAAAATGGTCTAATGACTTGGATGACTAGGCGCACTCCGTGCCCCTATTTTAGGAAACCCACAGTTGGAAGGAGGACGTGTTTTGTTTTTCTTGAATTCTCTGAAAATTGGGTGAAGTAACGCAAATCTTCATGGTTGGTCATCATGTTCCCCACTACTTGATGAAAACAAATTGGGGCAGCCCCAATGCTGGACAGATCCAATAATGATAAAAGTAGTATTACCAGTTGAATATCAAAGTACCACATGATATCCCAATCATGTCCCCACTATATAGTTATATAAATGCATCCATTGTACCCATTGAACTCATTGAATACATGTTTAAAAACAACGGAAGCATATTATAACTAGGTATTTCAACAGTATATTATAACATATCCAGCTAAAACATGCATGTTCTACCCATTGTATGTAGAAATATACGGAATCCCACCAGTAACTCCGAACTCATCTGACTTGCGCCAAGCATCGGAGTAAGCTCTGAATTCTCTCCTTGGAATGATGAGGGTCACGTCGTCCCAGTGAGTGTGGTTCCTAACCATGATATGAATCACCGGTGTAAGTGCAAATTACCTAATGTGGGCAATGCCATAAACCATTTGGGGATGATGGTTACCACCCATTTATAGTGATTTGGGGATGATTGATTGTTGGGTTTACCACACTATGTTGGGTTACAACATGTTACAACAAGATACAAAAATTGGTTCAATGGTTCTGAATACCTGACTCCAACTATAGGACATGTTCAATGTTCACCATCAGCTACAACATCCTGGAAGCACTTCAGTCGTCTACAGCTTCTATCATTGCTGACCCCTCTATTTCATGACCCAACCATTTACCAAACTGCTACAGCCTTGACCATTTGGGCATCCCAAACCTACTGGTGGCCTGATTCCTCCTATTGCAGTATACATGGTTTCTTATATTTCAACCATTCCCAGCAAATCTATGCAGTATCAATAATCATGAGTTTGACATAGATCGCCCTTTGAGATGGGTCTGGAAGACAATTCTCCGCGCTTGAATGCACAGCACTGTTTCGGGGGTTCCAGGTTGAATTTGTAATTATCCATTGTGATAAATATCCATTGTGATAAACCATGATGATAGGGTTCCAACCAGGTTTGGACAGGTTTGGAAATATTGAATATATTACACTGAAATCCGCCGACTATGGCAATAGCATGCAATAGCCGTCTATGTTAACCATCAGCATTTAATCATTTAGTTCAACTTGAAGCTCAGCGCTCTGAACAGCGCAGTTGCACTTCGATGGGTCAACTACATTCAAGGCAAAACCCAGGTAAAACGCATTGCCTTTTTAGCATACATATTTATATAATATATATATATAGCACTTCCAGCATACTTCCAACACCTGCCCAAAGCTGCAGGGAATCGAGACCATGCGATGGGAAAGCAGCCCAGGGTTGTTGGGCAGCTCGACTTTGATAATAAAGAAACTTTTCCTCTGCAAACTTTGCTTCGCCCCATCATGCCCCATCCTTGTTCCGCTGTGGTTTTTACCTTCTGTCGAGTCAACCATCATTTTTGCAGCCATGGGGTGAACTAACCCTGGTCATTAATGCGGGGAAACAACAATCAACCAACCAGTCCCTCCTCTCAAAGGCCCAGCGTCATGTAGCGCCCAGCTTGTCGCATGAGCCACACGGGCGTGTGATCTCCCACTTCACCCTTCGCCACGCGCAGTAGCAAGTCCGTAGGGTCTGGAGTGGTCCTGGCCCGACATGACGGTCATTGTTCATGGGGAAAATGATGGATTTGACCAATTTAACCACCATCGATATATATATATATATATATGAATAAAATATATACAAATATATTTTGGCCATTTCATGGGGAAAATGATGATGAACTAGAGGAAAATGATAACCATGACCATTTTGGACCTAGGGGCACCCTGGGAAATGTTGTGTTTGTTCACCAGCTTCATGAAGAAATTTGGGACTTTACACGGGTTTGATATATCTTAATTGAAGTAACACAATGGCTGGTTGAACATTTACGAAACTTGGACTAGTCATACAGACTCTCTATCCTTCAAGTGTAGATGGTTGGCTAGTTTCACTTGCGAAGCTATGTGTGCATTCATTCACCGAGAAACAATTAACAGTGACGCAAAAAGAAATAGATTTCAATCATTAACAAAACGTGGGAGTTGACCACCACAACATCTAAGAACACAAAATGCAAAGGACAAATGGTTGCATACAAGACTCCGGATCAGATCAAAACGAGGAAAGTTGGGAGTCAATCTACAAAGATTACAGAAGTGTTAGGCAATTGAAGTCCAAAAAGGAGACTGATGAATGCTCACAAATTAACCAAAGTTGAGGACACAATACAATCAAGTATATGTGACCAACTACCTGACGATTTCATACAATTACAGTGACATAAATTAACTACATGTCAGGGGTATCGTTTGAAGCATATACTTTGAGCTGTTTTTTTTTACAGATTCCATGTCAAGTAAGTCCTGTAAATTCTATCTGTAGATAATCTATAAATAAGTGATTTTCTGGCCATGATTGCTTAAATACCAGAATCGATTGGGCATAGGCATAGATCAATCCTAGACACTCCACTTTGGCAAAAAGTGGCACACCTCTTTCGATGTTCACCATCGTTGAAAAACACACCGCGTCTTTTTGGTCATGGTTCAAAGCAGAGCAGCCGTGCCAGACCTCATCCTCTGCAGTACATTGTGTTCGGTTACTTCTAGACAAGAAAAAGGAGGAAAACCATGATGTAATCCATTCCCCAACCAAACCAGTAGGTTTCCCCAGCAAAACAGGGCTCGGTATAGCCATTGGTCTCATATGATCTCTCCATTGTTTGTCGTTGGATCCCCATTCTGGATCATTCTGGCATATCTTGGCTGGGTAAATCCTTGTTTTGATGCCTGAAACGGTCCTGGTTCCCAAGCTCTTCTTGGCCTCCGCTCTGCATGCCCGCCCCGGGCGCCGTCGCGACGTGCGCGCCAGCGTCGCCGCGGCCAGGACGGCTGGGGCCGCCAAAGCCGGTCCACACCACGTCGATTCACGCGGGCGGCTGGGGGCAGAGGCGCTAACAGCTGGGGCCACCAGGGCCACTGGGGCCACAGGGGCGCGGGGGAGGTAGAGCTCCATGGCTGCAAACGCAAAAACAGCTTGGAGCCAAAAGACAAACACGGGGTTTATGGATGAGAAGGGGTTGCAAGAGAAAAACATGAGAAGAAATAAATAGAAGAAAGATGTTCATGACGTTCTACATATTTGGATGGGAACACAAACGTTCTCCTGTATAGAATGTATAAGCTTTCTGTCACAAACCACAACCCAGCGAACTATGGATGCTCCAGAACAAACTAGAATCTAAGAATCTCCATCACTGGGTGGATTTTTTTGGAAAGAGGTAACTGTGGAAATGGCTGGCTGGCGGTCTGAAAGCAATTGGATCCAAGTTCCAAGGTGTTCTAGCCTCAGTAAAATTTGGAGAAAAAATTGGAGAAGAAACACTGGCAAATCCAATGTTGCCGGGGCAGGACATTGCACAAGGAATCCCCAACATGACCGGTAAACTATGGACTAGATTCCCTACATGGATGGCATGAGGTAAGCCCACCAATAAACCATCCCGAATTGGTGTGCTATTGGGATCTATTGGGTATATACCCTTATTTGGGTTTATGTGGAATGATCTAAGCTGATCCCCAAATGGTTGCTTTCTGGGATGGTTTACTTTTGGATTTACCTCATGATTGTGTAATATTGTGTATATCCGAAGTTTTTCACTGCTCTGGACCCTAGATGTAAGATACTTTGGGAAATGATATTTCAGATATGCAAGATGGACTTGACACAGGGCAGCCTCCGCGGTTCTTCTTCGAATATCCTCAGTTGTGTGCCTTCGGACTTCGTTTTTGTTCTTGCTCAAGTGTGCCATGATAATTGGCGAAGATGCACATGTTGTTCAACTCATCAACGACATCAAATCATCACAGTATGGAATCCTAAGGACGCAAAGTAATACTTGGATGATCATCACGCTTAAAAAAAGTACCTTCACTTACATCTTTTGTGGTGTGTTTCTTATTTTTTTACCCCACCATGCGTATTCCCCAGTTGAGCAGTGTTCCAATCCCCCTTGTCATCCGCCCAAAACCCCCAGCCGGCGGTGGGGTGAAGCGCACCGGGCGGAGGAACCTCCAGGGGCAGTAGCTGGGATTTGACCATCAAGACTTGATGAACATGGAACATGTTATGGGACTTCAAGGGAAAGTGGATGGAACATTGGGATTTGACATGACTTGACATGATTTATACTATTTTATTTACATAACCAGTAAAAACTGGACTTGAACTCTTCAACATCTGCTCCTCGCGGAGGTCTAACAACATTATTTGACACTTCAGCCAAGTTCAGCCCGTTTGTAGCTGATATCCCAACTACCCAACCAAGGTGTATTCCCATGTTCCATCATTCGGCCCTTCACCACGTTTGGCCATATCTTGATGCATGATGGCTACTAACCAAAGATTTCAAGATGAAACTCCCAATTTTGGCGTTTAAGATCCTATGTTGGTCGTCTAGATCGATGTGCTTTACCCACCATCTTGGTCGCCTTACCCTCTGGTAATGACTAACATAGCTATTGAAAATGGCCATTTATAGTGGATTTTCCCATTAAAAATAGTGATTTCCCATAGTGGTAACTTAAACCACCAGATACCACCAGTATTTTTTATACGTAAAAGTCCCAATTTCTATGGCTGGTTGGTGGTTGAGCCATGCCTGAAAATATGCGAAGTCGTCAGCTGGAATCACATTTCTATCCATGTCCAAGCTTTAAAGTCAAAAATCAACCAAGAACCATCAACCAAATCATCCAAATTGGCTGTATCCCCATTATATCCCGATTTTAGATCATTTTACATGACAAAATCTCATCAATATCATCCATATCCCATTTTGAGACGATGAAATCGCCACCTTTGATGGTGGATCGCCACCTCATGCCATGTTTTCCCAAGGCTACGGCACCATCTCATCCCCTGGGAGGCCCCTGCTGGCGGAGCTCGTTCCACTGGCACTTCTGTGGCCGCGCGATTGGTCCGCAGCTGACGACTCAAACCTTGCCATGCGGGGCTGCGGGCTGCGGGACATGGGATTTTCTCGGCGGCTTCAACCAGAAAACGTGGGATGTTCAACTGTTTGTATAGCTGATAAGAACTAATGTGGGTAAAACAATAATTAACCACCCATTTTGGAATGGTTTATACCACCTATTTATGGTGATTTGGGGGATGGTTTATTATTGTTTTACCAACATTATAAACATTGGCAATTTGGGGATTTCACCCATAACAGGCCGAGTAGGTCTCGTGGGATTCACGGTGTTTCCGAGGAACCCCTCAAGGTTATTCTTGTGCTCCTTCGCAACACCGCAGGGTCATGTTTGATGTCATGTTCAGACGGGCCTCCTCAATCTTCTGCAAAAGAATGCGCCATGCAATGCAAGGGGACTCCTCACGGTCTATATAAGTTAGGGGGATGATAGATGGCTTTAATATGGTTTCACTATCCAAGAAAATCTAGATGTGGTTTCTACTCTGCGAGAAAAGACCGATTTCTACAACAATCAAGTCAACATTATATAAGTTTGTTTTTGCGCTGCAAAGAGAAGACCTGCCTTAGATCAAGTGGTTGCTTCTCTTGGGTTTCCATCTCATCGTCCTCACTCCAATGCCTCCACATTTCATCGCCGTGGCCACTGCAGCCCCACGACATCTTGAAAAAATGCAGGTGTCTAAGGGTGTAGAATGGGATTAAACCGTACAATATGAGATATCAAAAGATATCAAAAGACCCCAATCACTTGAAATGGTGACTTAAGCATCAAAAAGTTGGAGTTAAGCCAGGAAGTCTCGTCATCATGCATCAATCACTTGAAACATGAGGCTCTAAATTGGTTTATCACATGGGCCTGGCACCTCCAAGAACCGATGTACCTGAAATATGGGGATGTTCACCATTCCAGAGGAGTTTTTTTCCAAGACATCTCGATGAAAAGGTGTCCTGGCCAGGTGGAATACGTCATTGACCTGCGAACAGTCCAAGTCAGGGCTCACACCCAGAAATTCTAGGACTTGATCCACCTTGTTCTCCACAGGAGGTCCAGTGAAGACAACCTCAAGACGAATCTCACAAGGTTGGAGGACTACAGCGTCATCTTCCGTGTCATGAACAGAAGGGCTGCGCTGAGCAGGCCGAGGAGGAAGCCGATCACGAAGGATGTCCAAGAGCAGGTCGAGCTCCGAGCACCGGCGAAGGACCCTCTGGTCAGGGCACACTGTCGCATGCAATGCTTGAAGGACCACCAAAGGTTGCCACTGCTTCGTAGTTAAACCCAATTTAAAGAAGCTGGCCATGCCATCACCATCTTGCTGTGTCTTTTTTTTTTCAGTGTTGATCCATGTTCATCCCAGCCCCTCTCGGCACCGAGCTATTGAGTTTAGGTGCCAATGAGCCAGTTGAATCTGTGGGTTTTGTCTGAGAAAGAGGGGATTCCATTTTTAACCATTTTAACAGGGAAAATTTTGATCATCCCTTGGACTTGGGCGTACCCTATTTTCAGACACACCCCTATGACTTAGATGAATGGGAGCACCTGATCATGAAACCTGGGATGGGATGAGGTTATCTGAAAATGTCCAGTCATTGACCGGGTTTTTTCCTTAAAATTTGGACCCTCCATATAGCAAGTTGAAGAACGACGATGACGATTCGTTGGATTTGAGGTACCTGATTTTTCAGACAAAGCCAGAAAGGAACCAATACGACTAAGTCAGTTGATCGCTTTTTTTTTGGTACCCGGTAACTCCCCACCGATCCAAATCCAAGGGATCATCATAGCAACAGTCTCTGGGAATCAAACATTGCAAGGGAACATTCACCATTTAAATACTATATATATATATATATGAGAAATGATTGATTATTTTGTTCATGTTTGTTCATTTTCATTTTAAGCCTCACTTATACCGGATTGTCCAGTGCCACGTCTTATTACCAGAGGGTAACAGGATGAACATTCTTCACCAAGCTGAAATGAGGTGAGTCTGACTTTCCATTCCCAAATGCGCCGCATCATTTCGTGACATCGTTGTGAGGTTGTTGTGGAACTCACCCAAATGGATTTTGATTGTTCTTGTCATTGTCCAAAAAAGTTGTACCCCGTACCCCTAAATTCTAATGATTTGTCATATTATGGGTTTGTCTGAAAATAGTGTAATTACCCCTAAACCCAAATGGTTTTGCTGATCATTATCCCTATCAAATGACTATAATTGGGAGTGTACCTTATTTTCAGACAAACCCATATGTTATCTTGATCATCATGTTCCCTAGTAGAATTCTCATTCAAACGGCCTTGTTTTCGAAATCACCGTTTTGGACAACCCCAACTGTCGCTGGGACCTCGGCACCAGGGAAAGCCGTGCTGCGACCAAGGGGCGTGGCGCCAATTCCATGAAAATGGCTTCGAAATCCTGACGACCCAGAAATTGGGAGGATACCCTCCAGTATTGGTTTTAGCTGGGAAATACCTGAGGTTTTAATGGGAACCTATGAGAAACTATGGGGAACTATGGGAAAATCAATGATAAATTGGTGATTTTCCAGCCAGCCACAGTTGATTACCAGATGGTAACTATCAATGGGATGATCAAATCATGCTGAGAGCTCGGGAATTGGAACAAGCAACCATCATTGGAGAACTTAAGCAAGCGCAATTGGGAAACCTTCTTGGTAATTCATCCTGGCAAGAGGAAATCATACATGTGTAAGGGAACGTATCTACATATTAATATCTAAAAAATAATGATTCTGATGTAGATGGCAGTTCATTGGATCGGTTTCAGAAGAAAAGTGCGAGATGCAAAAATACGACCGCCAGCTTTGGCGAAAGGTCATCATTCACGCATTTAATCAATGGTCAATGGGTTTTGTGAAAAACTTCGTTTGTCCCATCAAATTAGCCACTTGGAAGGTGGTATCCCCCATTTTCAGACACGCCCAAATACTACTATAATAGACCGGTAGTCAAACATGGAAATCCCGTTTAAATGGAGGTCTAAATGGGAAAATCATCTTACAAATGGTGGATTTTCCCACAAAATGTCCCCATTTGTAGGTACCATTTGCCACGTAATGGGACCCATGAATAGAGCCATCCCAAATATACCGTTTCTTTGCTGACCCAAACATCCCTTTTCTTTGCTGAGACGATTGATAAGTGAAGGTCACAAGAGAGCTTGGCACAACCGTTCCTCATCTTTTTAAGTATAAAGATGCAAAGATGGAAATCCAACAGAATGGAGTGGTTTGATATATAGTGTATAAATCTGTTCGCATAGTACTACATTGTCACAAGGAGACAATGTTCCTCCTCTTTCGGCGAGAGACCGCTTCAAATGATATTCAAAAGCCGTCAAAATTGAGCGAAAATTTCACAACCTATAGGCAATATGTTACCTGAACAAAAATCAGATGTTCAATTCGTTCAATAGTGTGCTCTTTGCAAACATCCTGAAGAAATGCCCAGAAGGATGCATGACATTAGCAAGAACATGTGATTTAAACATAATTACACCATCTACAACAGGTACTCGTCCATCTGGGTAAGAACAGCATTGGGCGAACACAACCAACTATGGATGGTTTTATAGGGGACATCATGATATAAACATGGCGGGTCCCTGGGCCTTGAGTCCTGGCCAATACCTACAGAAATAAGGGAAATCAAAGAAATAACCAAACCAATTTCTTGGATTTGCCCAAGACTCAAAAAAAAAAAACAATTCCCAGTAGGTTCTCAAGTTTCTGTGGGCAAGTACAAAATCGTCGTCAGCAAATCTGGTGGATTTTCGTGGGGGGAAATAGGAATTGGACCACCTGCCATCCTGCCGTCTTTTTCTGGCCTCACTTCCATTGGATCCAGCGTTTTGCGGAGATGAGGATGCCTCAGCAGCACACAAATTCAGTCATGATCTATGATGCCTCATTGGTGGCTAGGCTACTTCTGTCTATATATGATATCAGTAGATTTTGTCTGATTTCGCTGCATTTGGGTCTGATTTCACAATGCTTGGATGCTGGTGCAGGTGGTGGCCGCGGCTTCGTCTTCTTTAGTCAGCGGTGCTTGTAGCCCAAGGTCAGCGCTACAAGCCGCGCCGTTCTCATGTTTTCTCAAGGAACATCAGCGACCAAAAACCAGCATCTGTGGACTTTTGGGACAGTTTCCCCATGTTTCCCTATGAATGAGCAACATTTCAGTGATTTTTCTGCGTTCACGTTTAACCCCAAAGCTCTAAGTTTCTATTCATCATGAGTATCCCCCAAGGATTTCTTCAGAGATTTTCCCAGTTCCACTTTGGTCCATTCTGGATTCTCCCGATCCCAAAAAAAACGCCGAGAGCACGGAGGAGTTCCGGATGATGGGTTCCAGGTTGTTCATGTATTGCCGCAGCGACCTGGTGAATTCGTAAAAAAAACGGGAGTCCTGGAGTCCTGAAATGGGTCGGATGTGAAGGGTATATCATGGAATATCAACCATGACGTAAGGTTTCATTGGGTATATATGGCTAGATAATGCAATGTTTCACGAACAATATGGGCATAGAATGGGAAAAATGGGGGGAGATTTAGGTTTTCAAGCGATATGATGGGGATATCACCTACAATATGGATCAATATGGGGATATGGGTATGGGATATCTTGCCAACAATATTACGGGGGGATATGTTTATAAGATAGATTGTCAAAAAATGTCCGGATACATCATGGGGATATTTCATGGAAGATTATGTGCAGTAAGGAATAGTATGCTGTTTTAGTGTGTCAGAAAATAACGTATACCCCAACAATAGAGATACTAATGGGGAAACACATATTAAGCAGTGGATCTTGGAGTACCTCAATGCTCGACCAACCCAACTGAAAGTCAAATCAAAAAGACTGATATTTTCAGTTGGGTGTGAATATATCTTGTGTTCTTTTGTGTTCTGTCTGGATCCAGAAACATAGACCAAAATTGCTGGTAGTTCAGTAGTTCTATATAGATTCAGATCTTCATCCCTCCAAAATATGGCATAACAGGTTTCCATCTCTATATCAATTCCATTTCAAGATGGTCTTTTGTCATGTCTAACCCTAATTTGTTGATGGTATTAAAAGCCAATCAACATTAACACCATATTTTTCATAGTTTAGCCAGTGAAATCCCTATTGTTGATGTGTATATCCCTGCAAAACGACCAGAAAACCCCTTGTAAAACATCATAATGCTAGATGAAACCACCATTTTTGTTTTGGAAATCCCTATCAAACATTACAAAAACCATCATTTTTCATAGGTTTTGATCCATCCCCCTGATGACCCGGCCGCTTCAACGCCACCCAACGTCCCGATGTTTCAGAATTCGCACCCTGCTGGCATCCACTGTGCGCGCTCGTCGCCGTGCTGAGAGGCGGGCCTCAACAAAAACATGTTGGAAGCAACAAACATGGTGAGTTCATAGGATTTCATGGGGATTTAAAAAGGGTTTCTTAATGGGTTTTGGGATTTTGTCTTTTGGGATAGGATTTAATGCTGATGGGATTTGATGGGATTTCGTGGTGATGTAACTGGATTTAATGAGATTTAATGGTGAGATTCATGGGGATTAAACCATGCATGGGAATACAATGGGCATATAGTGGGAGTATGATGAGATTTAATGGGCATAACTGTATATCTATGGTCATAACTGAGTCATAACCTTCATAAGATTATAACCCCTACAACAATGGTAAAGCCCTACAACTATGGTTACATTCCCCTCTTATTAGTGGAACTGCACCCCCAAGTATAATGGAATGTTACCCATGAATGGGACTATATATATATATATAGATATAATAATGACAATGTAACCAGTGGAGTGACTGGTAACACATCTGACCCAATGAATTATGATAATCCCTAACAATATAACCCCCCCTGCAATCATCAACCAACAGGGATTGCCAAGTTTCATCCCCATTTCTGTTGAAATCCATAAACAAATCCCCATGTTGCCCGGTTCAATCC
This sequence comes from Symbiodinium sp. clade C Y103, assembly GCA_003297045.1. Taxonomy (NCBI): domain Eukaryota; class Dinophyceae; order Suessiales; family Symbiodiniaceae; genus Cladocopium; species Cladocopium sp. clade C. Next base: position 76,522 of record BGPT01000406.1, read on the forward strand.
CCAGAAAACACCGGGAAAAATCCTCAGAATTCGACTGCGAGTACGTGAGTATCAACAGGTTCATAAGTTAAACATAGAAAAACAACGCAGTTTTCCTTGGTTTTCCCTAAGTTTTTCCTTGATTTCCCTTTGGATTTCCTCTTTTTTTCCCTCATCTCGTTGTGAGGCCCCCGGTTCTTGCGCACTGAGAGACCCCGGCTCCCTGCGCAGCAGAGGATGCTCGGCCGGGGGGTCCATCTCAGCCTCCCAACTCATGGCCTTGGTCTGGAGGTTCAAGCAAGGAAAATCATGGAAAATCATGATTTATACTGGGATTCATATGGGATTTTAATTGGATATATATATATATATATGAGACTGAGATTTATATGGGACTTCATGGGAATAATATTAGATAATCAAAATTGTTTCCCCCGAACTAGCCATGGAGGGCAATAGCTGGGAAAGTCATATGTCAATAGACGATTTTCCATTGCCAAGTTTGATTACCAGAGGGTATATATTGTTTGAAGTATAGATTCGTGTGATTATGTATAGAATGGGTCAATGAGGATGACTTCGCTGGATAATAGTGATTGATTATTGGGGTATATTGGAGAATTTGATGAACGAAAATGATGATAAAATGTAGATTAAACACGGAAAAATGGTGGTCTGACAAACTATAGTAAAAATATGTAAGAATACAATGCAGCACCCCCGGGAAAAGAGAGAACAATGGCAAATCCTACTAAAATAGTGGTCAGTTAAACTTTGTCTGTGTTTGAAACACACAAAAAAAGTAAAACCAATCATAAACCCAGCCAATACGGATTTACCATTGGTTATTTCAGCGGTGGACATTTTGATCTTTGATTTGAAGGGATTCTTTGCGGTCTGTAGCTGGTTAATCTATTCCCCCATTTCTGGCAAAAAAATCAAACATAAAGCTACACATCCAAGGTTAATCCCGAAATGAATGGTATAACCAGGATCTTGACCAGAAAAAGGCATACTCGGATGCCTTTGCAGAAACACATTGGGGGTCAAGCAGCACATTTAATAGCTTACAACACCAGGGATCCAACCGACCATCAGGTCCATGGTTGCTCTATCATGTTCTATCTATGTTTGTCAAACATAGGACAAGTGATTTTAGACCCCTTTTTGCTGGTCAACCACCAAAATCAATGATTCAAGGGGGAACATCTATATTAACATATATTGATATGAACCTCCCGTATTTCATTGGATAACAAAAACAATGGTTTCCTATTGATTTTCCCTTAAACCAATCAATGACAAAAAGAATCACCTCATCTCCCCCACACATCTGGGCACCACTGACATGGAAGCCACCACTACCGGCACGGAGGCCTACCAGCTTCGTTTTGATGGTGGAAAATCAGGTTTTACAAAGTGGGACCCCCTAAAAAACCATAGGAAAATGTTGGTCTAACCAACAAACATGGAGATTTAATTGGATTTATAGTTGGGTTTATGATAGCTAATTTGGTTGATAACTCGAATAACTATGGCTCATGCCAGTTGTACCTATAGTTCATGGAGTTTGTAACCAACTTATCATGGGGTGCTCCACATTGTAAACATTCCAAACTATGGTATTTAGGGCTGCCCTATTCTCGGAAAGACATCACTGGGTATTGTGAGTCAATGGATCGCAGTGGATTTTCAGATTGCAGGGGACATTTTGGAGGAACCTCATGGGTGTTTAATTTCAAATGGTTTGATTTCCTGCCATGTTGGACCCTGATTGATATGGTGGCATTCTTTGGTGGCAGGCCTCCGAAAATAATTCAGCACAGCAAGATACAGCAAGCAAGTGCGGGTTTGGTACTTGGGGGTGCAAGCCTAGTTTTGAGTGCTTATATCTATATATTATGTGCATATATATATATATATATATTTACATATACATACATACGGTACCACAATTACAGGGCTTCTAAGCCAACTCGTAGAGGCCATCATCACCATGGTTCTGTCCACCAATAATCCCAACTGCTGAAAACCAAGGCATCCCACAAGACCTTCGCCCAGTTTTTCCAAGCTGAAACGATTCAGTGACCCAAAAAGCCGGGTCCGAAGCGGCACAACGGCGGCCAATCAATCCCCATCACTTCGTTGTTCTTGATCAATTCGATTAAGAAAAAACAGATTCATTCATTGCCATTTAAAAACATGAGGAAGATTCTACTCCGAAACCATTGCGTCAAACGTGGGTTCTGCCCGAGTTTTGTGGGACTTAAACCCACGGTTTTTTCATGTTTTTTCCTCCACAGGTCATTTGCTGGCCTGGTGGTGGTGGCATTTGCATGCGCCGGAACCTCAACGAAGCCAGAAATGGGTCCCCGAAAATGGTGGATGGGGTTGGATAAGACCCTGTATTGCCTTTAAATATCCCCAAGTCACGTTATCGTATTTTTTTACTCTTGTCGTTTTCTCAGGTGGTGGGCCCTCTGTAAAAACTAAGTGTGAATTTAGCAGGTTTCCATGGGTGTGAAAGAATCGTTGGTGGAAGATCAAGAGATGTTATCGTGTGCTATCTTCTACATGGATCATGATTTGGCTCAGATTAGGGCAACTTCTTTTTTCAGTCTGCAATCTTCTCAGTGCTTCTAGTTTTCGCAACTCCTTTTTTCCTCGCCCGTGCTTCAGGACTTGTCGAAGCTTGTCCGACAAGGCCATCTGGCTCTTCGTGTGACTCTTCGTGAAATGTCTTGATGGGTTTGATGTGCGGAGGAGGACTTTTGTGCTCCTCAGTCCTCAGCTATTTTGTTCTGCACAAGACAGTGACATCTGATTTGGCGCCTCTTTCCAGCTCTTGGATTCTCCCATATTATGGGGATATTTGATGTGTGGGATTTTGATGTGTCTTTTTTCAATGTATTTCAATTTTTGGGTGTCTGGAAACGGAATAAACCACCCCAAAATTGCAATTGGGATTTGAGGTACAAGGTATTTTCAGACAAAGCCAAAAATGGGGACAGATCCACTTGGAACTGCAAGACTGGGAAACCGCCAAACTTTGAAAATAGAACACATGCTCCATCTAACAAGAATCAACCAAAGATCAAAAAGATAGTGTTTTCTTGGTGTTCCCGTAGATTTTCCCACTGTCCTATGGTATCTTGCGGTGTTTCGGTGTTAGTACCACAAATGGACCCTCCTTGAAAAAATCATCCCACGGATTGTAACTTATCAGTATAGACAACCCAGCGATGCGGGACTCACCACCACCATGGCTGGTAACTAGTAACCGGACTATAATCCACAAAGAACAGTGGGGTTCCATAATTAGATATATAGACAGATATATATATATATACAAAGGTATAGCAGGGCTAGCCTGATGATAGGGCACCATCAATGAAATATATATAAGATTATATAAGTGATTGTCGTCTTCCCCGTGAAAATGGCAATGCATGCCTACATGACCCAAAACCACGGGGTGCCACACATACACCCAGTTCCAACTGGGTGAAGCAACCATGGTCACATAGTTGTTACAATATTACCAAACGATTTTTTCCCACTGCGGAACAATCCCAATTGAGCCATTCAAAATACCATAATTCAACCCCTATCCCATCTCATGAAAGATAGCTTTCCCTACTTTGGATAATTCTTTATCCCCAACCCGACGTGGGTTTTACTCTGAGCTTCCAGGCTGGCCACCGCGGTGTAAGCCTTGAATCACCTCAGCTAGAACCCCGTCATCATGGGTGACTAGGCTGAATGGATTATTTGGTGGGTACATGACTTAGGACTTAGGAAGCCTCCTTATATAGGTTTACTATGAAAAAAACTCACCATATGTTCTTGTTTTAAAAAATGAGTCTCAAAGAAAATGATGGTGGTAAAACGGTTTTAATAATTTGAAATAGGCACATATCATCTACAAATGAGGGAAGCTCATTTTGTTCATATTAGACTACCAGAAGGTGTGATCTTCTCCCTGCTTATTCCATATGACCTGACAATCAAAAAATGCACTTGTTTCGTCCTGCCTTTTAGGTTTATCCCTATCCCTTCATCCTATCACATACCATACCCTCTGGTAATGACTAACATAGCTATTGAAAATGGCCATGTATAGTTCATTTTCCCATTAAAAATGGTGATTTTCCAGTTCGCTATGTTAGTTTACCAGAGGGTACCTTCCTATATGGCCAAGAAAATCCATCCTGGAACACCACGATCTGAACACAGCAGGTCTGGATATCCCACGATCAGTGGGCCCCCCATGGCCCCCCGCAGTTGATGCTCCAGCGTTGGATGTGAGGTGGAGATCAACCGTTGAATGGCTGAAGATAGACCGACGAACATCTTGGCATCTCCAAGCAACATATTTGAGTCTGATGCCAACATCCTAAATTTCACTAGATTGGTTTAAGGGAAAATTTACAGGAAACCCCTATATTTCATAGGAAAATCCATGGTTTCCTGTAAATTTTCCCATTACCCAATCCAATGAAAATTCCTTGGGATTTGCTTCTATCAGAGCTTCTCCCCCCAAAACAATGTGTCGAAAGACCCCGAAGTTGGATCAAATGTTTGGGAAAAATACACATTCACCTTAAACCAAGCCTGGTCATCACCATTCATCACCATCAATCACCATAAATCACCATTAAGTCACCATAAATCACCATAAATCACCATAAATCACCATTAAATCACCATTAAATCACCATTAAATCACCATTAAATCACCATTAAATCACCATTAAATCACCATTAATCACCATGAATTTCCCAAGTTTTTCCTGCCAACCAATCCCCATGGCCCCCACTCCAGCTTCTCCAAGGTCGATGTCCACCTTTTTTGAGATTGTTGGAACTGATTTATGGTAGAGTGGACGCACATAACGGTCAACTAATAGGTTGATTTGGGGGATATACCTTCTGGTTAGGACTAACATAGCCATGGAATAGCTGGCCAATTATGGATGATTTTCCCATTAAACCTCCATTTATAGGGGATTTTCCATGGCTATGTTAAATAATCACAGGGAAACTGAAGTGAATGGATTGATAAACCAACAAAAACATAGCTGGGGACCCTCGATAGATGGCACCTGGCTACTTTTGATTCCTGGTGATCGCAAATGGTTTATATCCATTTGTGATGGGCTCATACTGGGTATAGAACAGTATATAATTTTACAAACTATTTGCTAACCAGTGAACTAACTCCATGACCCATGGAAGTAAAGAAGGATGATGGACATGTAAGCGATACACAGTAGTATATAAGTCAGCAATAATAATGTGAATATCATATATGCAAAAAAATGAAATAAAATCAACACCAATGTAAACAAATGAACATGTAACATCTATGTCAATCGACACAAATGGTAAAGATCAAACAATATCCAACATGAGTAGAATCAGAAAGCAAAATCGAGACTTAACAAATCTGCAGTAACTCTAGGCTTCGTCCCCAGTTGTAATCCTTGCTAACATGGAAACCCATACTGGATGCGAGGGATATCACAAACCCCAGTTGTAATCCTTGCTAACATGGAAACCCATACTGGATGCGAGGGATATCACAAACCCTGTCCGAAGGCAAATCAGTAATAAAACAAAATGGAACACTCCTTCACTTGAAAAAACACACGTTCCAGTCTGGATTTTGTGTGTACGTTCGAACACGTTCGATTTGCCTTGTCAGAAGAACGAGAAGAAAAAGTGACAGAAGGATACATTAATTTTTCCATCAAAAATGTTATGGAACAGACATCCATTGCAGTAACCCATGAGACACTCCTCGCTTGGCCTGGCCTCGGGTTTGACCACCAATCGGCAAAAAAAACTGTTCCCGATGTCATTCCATAAAGAGAACGCGACAAAATTGGGGCTGTGGAAACGGCAACCAGGCCCATTTCCGGTAAGAATTGAAAGTGCCAATGGACCTTGCTGGGGTTGCTTTGATGCATTGCTTCTGGAGACCAGTATGAAATCCTGTCCACTGCAGCTTTCCCTGAAAGAATCAGAGGTCCTTCTGGGGCGAAAACCACCATGTGAAAGCCTCCAAACAAAAGGCCGTCTTTCCCTTTCAAAACTGACCATCGATCCGGTAGAATCGTTGAGGAGATCTGGCCTTTTTCCACAATTAAGGCTTCTAACTTCTCGCCCGTACTCAACGAAGAAACTGCTGAAAAATACTGGTCGGTCTTCAGTTTGCACTCTAGCTGCGTTGAAGCAACAATCCTGGCCAACTGCGGGCCCATCAAAGTGACCAAGGAATCCCTGGTTCTTCCCAACAGCGCCGAATTGCTGTGCGCACGGCCCCCCTCTCAGGATTGGAAAATGCTTTCATCTTTCACAAAGGCAAGAATCATTCGCCTCCTTCCAAAGTTCTATCCTAATTAGAAGACAGCTGGGATGGCAATTGAGTTAGGTCATGGGACCATGGTTGAAGTCCTAATGAACGCCTAATGACTCACCTGGTGCAATTCAATTCCCATAGATTCACATCTATTTTCCAAAAGATATGTGCACAAACCTATCAATTTCCATTGGTGTTCCCTTGCAATTATATGTAATATTATATATATTGTTGCAAAAGAAGATAGAAAAGTTACAACCCCGAAAACAGTAGTAGAATTTCTACTCATTTCCCAGATTTCTATCTTCTGTATCGACTGTGTTTTTCCACAAATCATATAAATTACTATTTTCGGAATGCATTCTGCCTGCAAATAGCAGTACGATATAGAAGATAGAAAAGTTGCAACCCCGAAAATCAGAGATAAAGGTTCGATATTTGTCTTGATTNGGAATGCATTCTGCCTGCAAATAGCAGTACGATATAGAAGATAGAAAAGTTGCAACCCCGAAAATCAGAGATAAAGGTTCGATATTTGTCTTGATTTTATTTACACCTTTACCTGTAAATTCGCATGCGATACAAAAGATAGAAAAGTGAGCTGAGACAACCGGCGGCCCTTTTTTCCCCCTATTCCCATAGCCTTGANAATTCGCATGCGATACAAAAGATAGAAAAGTGAGCTGAGACAACCGGCGGCCCTTTTTTCCCCCTATTCCCATAGCCTTGAGCTGTTGTTCTGAGTTTTCTGGGTTCTTTGTTAAAGCCTTCGGCTGTTGTTCTGGGTTGGTTGTTGTGGGGTAGATGGTGGAAACAAGTTAGTGTATGCGTTGTTGCTCACCTATTTGTCCTTTTCTATCTTCTGTATCCCCATGCTATTTGCCTTCTTTCGTGCNGGGTAGATGGTGGAAACAAGTTAGTGTATGCGTTGTTGCTCACCTATTTGTCCTTTTCTATCTTCTGTATCCCCATGCTATTTGCCTTCTTTCGTGCCCCAAAATGTGGGTTGAAAACCACAGGGTTCCAGTTCAAAGAATCTTGCCCAAAATTCTACTGGCCGTTTCGACTTCGGCAAGCCTAAAATTCTACTAGCCGTTTCGACTTCGGCGCCGAAGTCGAAAAGCTTTTCTATCTTCTTTTGGTACAATATATATATATATATGCATATCTATATATATAATATATATATATATATATATGTTCCAAGTTTTTCCTACTCACCTCACTAGGAAAAATTGCATCAAAAAGGACCATCCCATACCCCCAAAAAAAAATGTCATAGTCAGCAAAATGTCCAACCCCGAAAAATACTATAAGTTACATAAATGTTACATAAATTCCGCACACTTTATCCACTTATTTGTTGTTTCCTTTGCTCAGAAAAAACCCTTATATCTTCCCTCCCACTTTTCCGTCCAACCGAGCGCACCCGGAAGGTCATACTCTCACCCTCCATGCGCGGATGCTCCTGGTCGAACCTCAGCTTGATCTCCACTGAAATCAGGGGGAAGTGTGCACCTTCTTTGTAATGTGAACCATGTGTTTTGTCGAACCAAAATGGAAAATCCAAATTGGGAAAATTGTTAAATCCAAATGGAAGTCCAAATTGGAAAATGGAAAATTGCAAAATCCCAAATGGGGAAATGTCATTTTTGCAACCCCCAAAAGTTGGACCCCCAAAAGAATCACCAAAACAAGAGTTGCCTTGGGAGTGTGTCTCTGAAACCAAATCCTTGGTTCATTTTGAAAGCGGCCCCAAATCAAAATTCCAGTTAAACATGGGATCAGAACCGGAGTGATTCACATTGCATAGAAATAGTAGTTTGTAAAATCCAAAAATGATATTGACAAACTAACTAGCGACTTTTCTATTTTCTTGGCGGCTACTATATGTATACCATATGGAAACTTCAAACCCTGGCATTCAGACCTTTACTCAGAATCACTAGTCGCTTGCAAAGAAAGAGGGGCTAGCATGGGCTATCCACAATATTATTTTTGCCAAACCCCTGGTACACTGTATTTTGTTGGGCACGAAATAAACACAGAAGTGGAAAATTGTGTGGTTGAACAGCACGTTCTCAGATTCCCAAAGGTCACCTAAGTGCATGTCAATTTATACCATACATGGAGCATATGGGATTGGATTGCCTATTGGTGTTTAGAGGTCATTGAGGCTTTGAGCCGGGGAGCCACATATTTAAGCCTATTTTTCCCTACTAGTGGTTGCACACACCCACACACACCGTAGATTCTTGAGAGTGTGGATTCCCAAGACCACCAAACTCAGGCGTTTTACAGATTTAAAAACAACACCCATGCCTTGAATTACTAGATCTTTCCACAGATCAACCCATTTTGCTTTTGTTGTTGTTGTTAATTCCCTTGCCATCTTGGCTTGACTGCTAAATGAAAAATCGGTACCTGGGTCTCCCGATCACTTGGATCGCATTCTGCAGTACCTCAGCAGTGGATGCATTGATTCACCAACCTGAAGAGACGTCCGGCCGTTTGGGGACAGTTACCACTACTTTAGTTTAAAAAACACGCGTTCTTTGAGTGATCTCCACCGTGGAATATATTCTGACAGATATTCTGATTCTTATCTGACATATATGATGACATATGATGTCATAAATGATGACATATGTGATGACATATATGATGACATTTATGATATATATGATATTATGATGACATATATGATGACATTGTATCAAACACATATTCTGACATTTTATCTGGCATTCTATCCTGCGCGTTTTTCGCCATTACCTTCCAATCCTTGATATTGGACAATGATCACTTCATTGGTTTACTGATTGATGATCATGGAAGGGTAGACAGTGGGAGTATAGCATTTCACCTGTGTTTAGCTGAAAGACGAAAGACGAAGAAAAGGAACGAGAAGTGTTTTGTTACAGTAAATCTAGAGACCCTCACCTTGCAGGGAAACACATTCCAGTGACGTGGCAGTGAGGTCCTTAACACTGAGGATATTCCAATACATATCTGTTGAACAAGCTGGTAACTCCTCACCGGGACGCAATAAAAAATGAGTCATCACATGTCATCACTATGTTCTGGTTGCCTATATATATATATATATAATGTACAAATAGCTTATGTAGTTTACTTTCATGTGACCTTAGATGTAGAAACACGGGCCCGGGAACAGGCTTATACGATGGTGAAATATGGTGAACAGTTCCACTTAGAAATGGACCCTGAAAGGCGAATTCACCATGTCAACCTCGAATCAGAACCCATGTTTTCTAAAAAAATGTAGCCTGGCTGAATCGCAATCATTCACCAACATAAAATGTTAGCAAATACCCCCTGAAGGGGTATACAGTTTCCTGACGGAAGAAGTGGCAGCCAAAACAGCTTACGAAAAAGGATCTATCTGAATGTCCGAAATTCCGCTTTCAGAGGGCTTGGCGCAAAACAAGGCAGCCAAAAATAATGCAAACATATGCAAATTCAAGAGAGACCATCTTCGATAATTTTACAAACGAAACATAACGAAACCAACTTGAAGCCTCATCGACTTGCCTTGCGGCCATCTGTCCCAAGGTTGGGGACCAGCCCAAAAAATCTTGGCCCCATTTGGTATACGGCACCGTCTACGCCAATTTCTAGTCATTTCGATGGTGATGCTGAGGTTTCAATCTGTCAAAGCGGTGGATTTTGGTGTATAACCGGCCCCATTTTTGCACAAGACCCTTCTCATATTGGCGGAGCTGGGCCCTTCTTGTGGAACCACTGCACTTGCTCAGTTCATGTTACCTGACTCATCTATGCTCTACTATCAAAAAACGTCCCCTTGATGTGGGCCACCGTTAACATGCCACAGTATGGCACAATAGATACAACAGAGGCCAGACCTCTCACCCAACTTGAAGTCCATGCGTGCCATGTTAGTCAAATCAATTGCGCAAAGGCCAGTTTACCTTGGGCGGTCCACCACTATAAACCAGATGAGTTCCTTGAGTCTTTCTCAGCTGTTGTTAACCAAGGACAAAGCGACGGCCAGCTTCTTGTTTTTGCTCGCCAGTGATGTCTTGTCCTAAAATGGGCCATAGTTGACGTTGCAGAAAATGGAGGACAACAATGTCCTCCAAAGTGTAGATGTGGTGGCTGTGGCCGGCTTGATCTTTTCAGGTGGACTTGATGAGCTGGTCCAGGCTCTTGTACTGGGCCCTGCCCCGGCCGCATGTCGTTCCACATCCTGTGGCTGGCGTCAAATGGGAATCCAATGCCGCTCGGTTGATGCCACCTTGCTGTGAAGTTGACACTGATAGTGGCAATTGCTGGACGGTATCCATGAATTCCCCATCTCCTTAACTATATCCCATTAAATCCTCATGATATCCCCATGGCCCTTCTCAACCTCTACAGATTGGGGTCTGAAAATACGTTGCCCCACAAAACATGGCGCTGCTCGTGGGACTCCCCACACTCTCGATGCCCTGAGCATCTCCGAACTCCGCAGTGACATCATACTCCTCCGGGAGGGGCGGGGATCAAAGGATGTAACAAGGCCCTTATGGCATCCCAGTAGATGAGTCAGAGACATCGTTGGGATGCATTTCAGGAGGCTACCAAAAAAATACATGTCTAAAGCCTACAAATGATCAATTTCCAATCAAGTACCACGGTCCAATTCCAATTTCTGAGCCTGGATAGTGGTAGTTTTCAGAGACGGGTCAAGTGGGTATCTCAAGCCCAAGCCCTGCTTGACACCTCCTCCACATCATCGTACTCTTGATCTTCGTCTTCGTCATCCTGCGCTCCATGCATGGTGCACATATCCACCTAAAAATGAGTCATCCTTGGGGTATATGTTGAGGTCAAAGGATTCTTGGGGGAACTGCTACAAATGTTACAGAATCCTAGAAATGATTACCTACAGAAAATGTGAGTTAGTTAGTTTATGATGTACATACCCTCTGGCAATTTGAAATTGCTATGGAAAAACCACAATTCTTAACACGTAAATCATCTACAAATGGGCAATTTTCTGCTCGAGGTTGCAACAATACCCTCCCGTAATCAAACATAGCAATGGAACATATCCCACTTATAGTTGATTTTCCCACTATATATATGGAACCTTCATTTAGTTCGGGGACTTTCAATTGCCATGTTTGATTTTCCAACCATCTTGCCATTAAATTCCATGAAATGATACAAGGTGGTGCCCCCCCAGTTATAAGTTGGTCTGTAACCCCAATTGACTATAAATAATATACATGATACATGTATCATAAACCCTAGTTCTTGGAGTTATAAACCAACTTAGCTCTCTTGGGGGCCTCATCCTGTATTAAATCCCTATTGGTTGACCACCTGTGATGACACCCCCCCCGATATATCTCTCGTCTCCACCCATCTGCCACACCTCTTCGCCCTCGTGCATACGCTCATGGTGCTCTTCCTCGACGGCGTTCCCGAAACAACGGCACGATCCAACTTCGTCGTTTAGGAGAAGTGGCTACAAAGTTGGTTGGTATCCTCGAGAAACACTGGATGAAAGAAGCTATACGTGGTTTCAATACGTCTGTTCTATCCTCTCCTGATAGATAAAATTGGGGAAGAAGAGCATACATACATACATACACATTACATTACATTACATTACATTACATTACATTACATTACATTACATTACATTACATTACATTACATTACATACATACATACATACATTACATACATATATACATACATACATACATACATACATGTATAATACATAATACATAATATATATATATATACATACATGTACAAACTAAAATATACACAAATATATACAAATACTTTCAAATATATAGACAACTACCTAGATATATATATATATGTACATATCATCATATATATATATACACATTCAAACTCTTCCATTCACCAGCAGCGATGAATACAGGGCTAATCCCCGGCGCTGCATTGTTTGCAGAGATTGGTGGATAGCGTTTGAAGTCCCCAATTTTCAAGCCATCTGGGCGCTGACAACCCAAAAACCAACTGGTTTCCCAATGCCAACTGATAACTAATTCTTTACTTGTTGGAGGAACTGTATACTCTCGTTCCAAAGCTAAACCTTGTATGATTTACTTTGGTCCCTTCGTTTTGGCAAGAAAGAATTTTTATCAATTGCACCCCCTGTATCTCAACTCTAATGATACGCAGCTATACAAAATATCTATGTGTATACGCGTATGTATATAATATATAGATATTTCTGCTCCGCCAACTTTATCCCCAGGTGGATCTTGCTCATATCAACTTCTACCCTTTGGCTACTTAAGACTTTGCTATGGTAAAAATGGATATCGATGAGCCATTTCTAGATGATTCTCCATGAAAACCTCTCTTTGTAATTCACTAGTTTGAATTAAGGCCATTTGGGGATGATTCCCTATACTAACCATATATTCCAGTGAGGTCACAGTGAGGTCGTTATAATTTACCTAGATTTAAAATTTATATATGGGATTTGTCCCTTTAAATCCTCCATCTATAGGGGATTTCCCAGCTTGCCACATGTGATCTTCCACCGCTGCCGTATTCACCCGTCCTCATCTCCATCCATTTGGTCCATTTCCCCACCTGGCACCGACGCAAAAGAACGTTGGTTTCATAGATATGGTGTAGCCTCTGGTAAAACATACAAAAAATTCTGGGAAATCCACCATGCTATGAATGGGAAAATCCACGATTTCTATGGACATTTTCCATAGCAAACTGTTAGTTTACCAGAGGGTACATATTGCACCAAGTTATATCTCCCCCAATCAACCCAAACGTTCACCAAGTAACCAAGTCTGAATCAGTGTTTCACCTGGTTGCTTCGCTGCATTAGCCGTGCACTTTCCCAGTTCTGTCACCTGGCTATGTCAACGAAACCTGATGTCTCCAAGTCTTTGTGGCAATCTGAAAAGCACAGGCAAAGTTTCATGCCCTTTGATCGGGAACCATCCAAACTCCAAACCTACTACTTCCAGACACTAACTGAACGGTTACATTTAGTTACTGTTTACCATGTACCCAAAACTACTCACCGTTCTGCTTTTTCAAGTGACAAAGACGATTGGAATCAGTTTTTGCGCATGTCAAAAAGCCATAGAGGTCTCCCAACGCTGCCTTCATCTTCATCTTCATCCTGAACGCAAAGATGCAAGGTTGGAGAAACCGAATTTGGCAAAGACAGATAACAACTTGGAGTTTGTCTGAAAGTAGGCTACCCCCAATTCCACTATAGACTATAATCATGTCGCCTATCAAACATGTTTATTTGAGTACGATTTTTCGAGCCATTTGGGCCACCCAGAGATGTCTTGTATGATCTGCAGACAATTGCAGACATATCAACAGACATTTTTTCTCCGGAAGATATCCGGGATGTGATGCAATAGATCTGGCTAGCTCAATTCTCCAATTTCAGAAATTGTGCTTTCACTCGCTAAAATTGTTTTTTTACAACCAAGCAGGGGATATCATGAGGAACAATGGATGCAATGCTGATTGGTTCAACCCATCTTAAAACATATGCGTTTGGGGATGATCATCCCAAATACCCTCTGGTAAACTAACAGTTTGCTATTGAAAATCACCATTTTTGATGGGAAAATCCAGGATTTCTATGGCCATTTTCCACAGCAAACTGTTAGTTTACCAGAGGGTATGGTTGAAAGTGACAAACATGAAATCACCAATCGGAAGTGTGTCGACATTGGCTAGATCTCTTCGACAGCATCTTTTTTCGGGGAAATTGTAATTACCAGCTCAGCACAATTGAAGGGAATGTCTCAAAACCAATAAAACCACCCAAACTAACAAGAAGACATGTCAATGTGGTGTGGCTGGATTCCCATTTTGTTGATCATGCTGATCTTGTTTTATAAATCCTATTGTACTTGGTTACATCAACAAACCTATATGATTATCAAGTTTGCGGCTTCAAATCTTCACTGATGGTTTCCTTTTCAAATATCCGTTTTGCCCCACAGTCTCCCCAACTGCTATGCAAAGCCACATGGGACCCAAGACATGGCTTTGCTTAGATAGCCCACTTCAAAAGGCGGATATTTTGCCACTTTTGGTAAACATGGGTGTATCCAAAGGTTGGTTTATATCTCCCAAACTTGTGTATACCTCACAATGGCAAGTCAAACGGGGAAATCTATCTTATACATTCTTATACATCATTCAGGAAGGGCCCAGTCATAAGTTGGTCCTCGTCACCCAACGAGACTATATCTATATGTATATATATATATGTATATATACATATATATCATACATATTATATACATATGATTTAAACATACATATGCGCCATGAATCCTCCTCATCACAATTATAAATCAACGTACCTATCATTTGGGGAGCCCTTTTTTGTCGGATTCAGCCGCCTCCATTCCTTCATCACCTCCCTCGCCCATGTCGTCGTCATCCTGTGCGAAAGGGGGACCGCCTGGGACTGCCGGTGGTTATCCTCTGCATCTTTCTGGGTTCATCAAACATGGTACCCTCTGGTAATAAAACATGGCAATTGAACATCCTCCATTTATAGATGATTTTCCTATTGAAACCTCTATTTTTAGGGGATTTCCAATTGCTATGTTTGATTACCAAAGGGTACCCTCCGGTGTCATGAAACGTGGCAAGCTGGGACATCCCCGAACTTGCCATGGAGGTTTCGTTCGCTGGGAAAATCATCGCACTAAATGGTGGATTTTCCAGCAAGCCATGTTTGAGTACCAGAGGGTAAGCCAAAAACATCCCCATCTCCTAAATGGGCATGCAATTTTCCCTTCATCGAAGTGTTGCTGGGTGATTTTCCAGCAAACCATGTTTGATTAGCGGATAAAACCCTGTATCCCCTCCAGTTTGGGGTTGATAGGTCGATTTTGTTTGGCCGGTGAGGGAAGAATTTCTTGAAACCTTCCAGAGCTCGGGGTTTGAAAACATCCATTTCGCTGGCTAAATCCCAGTTTTTCATTGTGATGATCCCTGTTATCTCAACTATCAACACCACATATGCTGCCTACATCTCATTTCTATCCCATTTTCTGGTTGAAATCATCTGAACCCCCCAATTTTGCTGTGATAATTTCTGGTTTAGATCGCCATTTTGATGGGTTGATGATCCTCAAGCATCCATTTTTCCTGTGAGTCCCCCAAAAGAGATGTGTCTGAAAATAGGTACCCCCAATTCCAATGGATTATGATACATTCTCCATATTAAAATGGCTATCTATGGCTATCCCCTATTTTCAGACAAATCCCTATAAACCCAACAGTTCCCATCACCAACCCAACAGCTTATGTAAGTCAACTTAGCTATCATAAATCAGCTATCAATCCCCCAAAACCCCAATCTGTTTGTTGGTCGAAGATCGGCACCCGGCTGAGTTGGGGCTCCTCATCTTCCTCATCACCGCCCACTTCGCCATCTTCCTGGCCATGAAATCATGGGAAGGCATGATGATATTTGTCTGGGCTTATTGGGAGGTAGCCTAAATTTTGGAAGAAATATGAAGAAATCAATATTCAAATCTTTATGTTCGATATGTTCGATGGATTTGTTCAGAATATCTTCCACGTACTGTAGAACTTTTAAACCTCCAAGACTTGGCTGACACAGCCATGGTTCACCCATTTACAGCCTGGGATTCTCTCAGAATAGACTCTGATCCCATCTGTTGGTTACATCATTTGTATTCGCTGTTCTTGTGGTTTCATACCCTACTAACTTGAGGCTTCGGTACCTGGGTACCTCAATATCCAAAGAAATCCCTTTGCAGTAACATGGGTGGTAAATCCTTAATTGTTCAATATATCGACCTTCAACCACCCCACTCTCTTCCCAAATATCCCCGTATGGTAAGTCCCGCATTTTAGCCCCTACCATGCAAGGTGGCGCCCCCAAATAGCTATGTCTGCTTACAACTCCAATAAGTAGGGTCAAAAATGAGAGTAAAAAAACAACTTAGCTAACTAAGGGGGGCGCCATAATATACTATAAATGCGTAGTGTATACCTTCCGGTAGTCAAACATGGCAAGCTGGAAAAAAACATGTTGTTCAATGACTTTCCCAGCTATAAACCTCAATGTGTAGATGATTTTCCAGCTAGCCCTCTTTGATTACAAGAGACTATCGGTATACCCAGTTAAAAGTTGGTTTAGAGACCCCATCAATATAGTTATATCCCCTTAATCAACCCGAAATATTGCCCTATATAAGTTGAGCGTCTATAAATCTCATGAAATCCCTGTTTTTTGCTGGTTCAATCAACATCTTGCTGCGGTTTCGGAAAAGGGCGCCTCCTCGCCGTGTCTCATCTCTTCCTGCCTCAGGGCCTCTGGTGTCGCGCCATCGGAACTCCATGGAAAATCCCCGGTAGAATACAAGAATATGGATGAATATGGGAAAAGTGTGGGAAAAATATGGGAAACATATGGGAAAACATGAGTCATGAAGATTACCCTCCCGAAAATTTACAGAGATGCTGCCAAAAAGGAGTGTAGAAGACGATTTTTGACTGAACATGGGCTATATTCAGGGTCTATGTTAATTTTGGGGAAGGTAGCATTTTTTGCTGGACAATGATCAGGATTCTGGATAAATTAGAATTAGAACGATTCACCAACCTTCAAAAACTGCACATACCAAACAAATTGTCATAGCAATCATTACCAGCACTGGTTGCTGATCATTTAATGCTCATGATTAGTTCACTAACAATAACATGAGTCAAACACAAGCATTTACCAGTAAAATGCATCATCAGATGGTGTCAGAAGCCTCTGTACGAGACAATTCAATTGTAACGATTATCTTGACAAAAGACGATATGGTCTTATGATGATGAAATAATGATTTGACGGAACCTAATGATCTACCAAATAAAAGTTACATTTACTACTGTACCAACTATCTATCCGCACAATTATATGAATGATAAATGAACATGCAAAATTGCTGATGATGACTGGAAATTTTATATTACTGTACTAACTGTATAACTTGAAACATGATTTGAAATTTCATGAATGACTGATAGACTGATTGATAGATTGGCTCATATGGCTACCATGGTTTGTGGCTGAACACATTGATCATTCTAGACCTTTACTGTACCTGGATTCATCACAAATTTCTAGTATGCTAGCCATACATCTTAACTTGTAAAGTAACATGTTACAACTGGATACAATGAGTAATTCACTAATCATATACCAAGTGGAGAACTGGATACTAGAACTGTTATAACAGAATAATCCCTTCCCCCTATTACTAAACCTCCCCCAAATATTAAAAACTAGGGTCCATCTCCAATTTTGGAAAATTTGTGGTTGGCCAATTTGACTTTTAATTGATCCCCTTTAAAAAACAATTTAAAAATAAACCTACCATTTGTGGGTTTCACCCCCTAATAATAAAAACTAGTTAAGCCCGGGGTGTTTATTATTAGGGTCCCCTGAATCCAAGTAGTTTTAAATTGCGTTTTAATTGCGTTTTAAATTGATTTTGAAATCGGGAAAAATAGTTTTNTAATATTAAGGTCCGAAGTTTACTATTAGGGTCCCCCCTAATAATAAATACCCCCCTAATAATAAAAACTACCTGAGGTGTTTATTATTAAGGGGGGGGAGGGGGGGGGCGGGGTTTAGTATTAGGGGGAAAGGATTACTGCATACCGTAAGTCTTATACAAAATGACTGCTGGTTTTATGTATGATACAACTTTAGAACATGACAGCATTTCATAATGTAAGCATCAAACCACTTGATGAGGGTTCTATACATGTATATTCAGCAGCGTGTGTGTTCCCACATAATTATACAAACTGGATACCGGTACAGAATATATACATCATATTGTAACAATCATGACATCGGTCTGAATATATCTGGAATACCAAAACAATATATGCAAAATCCAAAGATGACACAATGCCAGTTGTGATTCATAAGATGATGGCTGGTAATCCATTGGCCCATTGGCTCTCAGTGCATCCAACCGCGCCTCACCCAAAGATCTCATCATCCTGTCCGCTGAATCTTTCAGCAATGGAGATTTCACCAGAAAAAACATGGGTTGAAGCGCTAAAGCATTGGTGTGCGTATTTCACCGACAAAAAATGTGGATTCAGAACCAAACATGGGGAATTCAAGATCTGGAACATGGTGGATTGTTCACCAACAAGAACATATACTGTAAAGATCTGCAGCGTGTTTTCCAATTAACATTTGTTTTTTTTAATCACCAAACAATTGAGGATCTAACCCGCGCAACCATTGCGAATCTCACCAAGATACATGATGCTTCAAGCAACAACAACGTGGATAACTGGATAACAAACAAACAAATTTTAATAACCAACATCAACAAATCCGATGGTTTGCCTGCAGAAATTTCGGGTTAATTGGGATGTTCATCCTGTCTTGTGATGGGTAGCGACAATGAGAAACACTTCAACCTGCCAAATATATTGCGCGCGATCACTTACCCTCTGGTAATTTAACATAGCTATGGAAAATCATCAGTTTTGGTAGATAAATCAACGAACTAAATGGGCCATTTTGCATCTAAGCCTAACAACTTATGAAGCAAAGCATTAGGTAACCTCTTACAAGTGAGACATTTTACATATGGAGGTTTCCTAAAATGGCGGTACCCCTAAAGTATGCATTTATAGATGGATTTTCCGTTATAAATAATCCATATTGGGATATTCGGAAACCTCCATATATCTACCGATGTCTGGCTTTGTCTGAAAACATGGTACCTCTAGATCCATTGGTTTACCATCATTTTCCCCAATGTTCATGGCCATTTTGCGGGTCTCCACATTGAAAAAAAACGTAGGCCTCGAACCCCATCCCCATCGGTCAACGCGGCCTGGTCCCCAGCGACTCCGTGCGTTGAATGGTCTCCTGCGCGCAGCTTCCCCTTCGGGATACATCCCCCAGAAAGGGCCCATAGGTTTCAACGTTTCAACCCCGAGATATTTACCTATAGAATTTCCATTAGATTCACCAGGTGGATTTTCCAATGGGAACATCAATAAAAATATATTCTATTATGACATGGATAGATAACCTACTAATGATATATTTTATGAATTACCTACTACTTATATCTATTTGGTATATAATAGTAGATATACTGGGATATATGACCAACCAGATTAGTGTCACGGTCAAAACATGGGTTTGTGTCCCGGTTCATTGGGGGATGGTCAGAACACTCGATTGATAGGGAGTCAAATACCCATTATGAGGATGACCATGGGCTGGATAACGATAAGCCATATACCATGTTTTGACCCTTGCACATATGGGGATGGGGAGTCGTATACAATCCCGATGGATCCAGCCTTACCTTTTTAGGAAGTATGACTGTGATATGACACTTCAAGGGTGATTTGTACTTCCTGGGGAAGCGCTTGGATCCGTACCACATGCTAAAATGATCCAATTTTGATACATAGCTATTCTACCAGGTAATGAACTAACCATCAACCCACACCAACTATAGGTATACTTCAGCTGCCGGCCAGTGCACCTGCAGAGCTTCCAAGTCAGCAGCACTTCCCTGGCGAGTTGTGCAAAGTGCTGTGGGGTGTGATCTGTTCGTGTTTAGCCTCAATATTTTGCCATGTTCCCCGTTAAAAATAGTAATAAACTGTATGGACATATATGAACTAAATATATATATATATGTATATGATTGAAATATATTTATGACTTTTGCTTCAGGATCTTACAACCTATATAAGCCAGTTGGTAATCAGAACTGATTGAATTTATGGCGGATATATCCATAAAATCAACTTATAACTGGTGGTGCCCTTGCTGTTACTATGAGATTTTGGATGATCAGGTATCTTCCCAAAGTTTCAGAGCATCGCTGTGCTCCGACACCAGTCGAGGCATTCCCGGAAACACACACTAACACACACCCAAAGTTTCAGACAGAAATCGGATCCTGAAAACACATATATGAGAATCCAGGATTACAAACAGTTTCACATGCATTATCCATACTTTCTATCCTATGGTGAGAAAAACACCATGTTCATTTTAGCAACCAAGAGATGTGGACAACCCAAACCAAACAAAATCCAGGCTTTGCAAAAAACACCAAGGCGTGTTGCCACCAACACATGCGAGTTTTGCCAACAAATACGTCAGCAACATATGCTTTCTTGGACTTTGCCAAAAGCTGGAGTCTTGTCTCACACAAATGTGGATGCCAAGAAAGAAACGACTGGAATATTCACCAACAACAATGGGTGTGTCACAAAGATAAAACATATCAGAAACGACATGGGAAGTCCTGTGATTCACAAAGGTGTGTAGAAAGGAAAACCACGTTCCACCAGTGAATTCGAGTTTATCCCATTTAGTCCCATTTAATCCTATTTATATAGTGGGAAGTCAAGAAACTAAACCTTCACATTACATTGGGTAATACAACTCCGCGCTCTTGGCGGCCTCTGGGTAAACTTTCCCACTTGACTATAGTTAAGTCATACCCACGATTGCTGGTGTGATATGTATTCTGCTATACCCAGCTTCAAAATGGTTAGTAACCTCTAACTATACCATTCTATCCCCATATATCCCCACTTTTTTTGCACCATTTTTCCCAACGTTTTCAGGACCCGACCGCCACGTTTTTCCCTTGGGCACCCCCCACCGGAGGTTCGCCCGGCGGCGTCAAGGGGGTGGGGCCCACCAGGGGCGCGGGACCCGTGGCGGCAGTGCTGTCGCCGGCACCTGGCACTTGGGGTACCCAGTCGTCACCATGGGGTCACCTATACTAACCTCTGGTAAACTGTTACATAACGATGGAAAATCACCATTTTTAATGGGAAAATCCACTATAAATGGCCATTTTCAGTAGCTATGTTAGTTTTATTAGAGGGTAAGTATTACTAAGTCATGGTCATTCATGACGACTGGATGATTTGGGGTACCCCTATTTTAGGAACCCCCTTTTTTGTGTTCTTAAAAATCTCCCAAGCACTCATATTAAACACCCCCCTTCTATGGTTCCAGTCATAAGTGATTCCCCAACTGAAAATGGGCTATGTTCAGGGTCTATGTAAAAGATGGCTTTGAAAATAGGAGACCCCCAAGAATTTCATGGTTTATCATCATGCTTTCTATTCAAATTGTCATAAATTGGTGGGTAGATCCCATTGTCAGAGACACCTGACGGGCACCACGATGCCCAACTTCTCTGTACATCTTGGCACCTGCCGGGGCGGCCACTTCGCGACGCGTCAGCAGCTCCAAGCACCTGCAAAAAACAAGGTGCTATGACTAGCAAACAGAAATCAAGGATATATAATTAATGATATTTAAAAAAAATGGTTTTCCATCGAGAATAATGGTTAATCATGCTTAATAGTGAGTAGTAATGGTTAATAGTGGGTATATATAACCAACAATAAAAAAGGAACAAAGGACAACTAGATTGATGTGGTAAAGCCAATGCCATGCCGTTTGGGAATGGTTTGAATCCAACCCATCAAAAGTGATTTTGGGGATGGTTTATTATTGGGTTTACCACATTGTGATTAAAACCAGAAGTTTATGCTGACGAAGTGCTCTCACTCTATAACCAAAACTTGGGATCCTGCCCACAAACATGCTAAATGTAAGCAATCGAACGAGGTTCGTTCTCTTTGCGTGATACCTGAAACTCAGTCAGTGGGCACCCAGCTGCCATCGCCAGCAGTAAGTCTTGCCCACCAAGAAGGGGACCTACTTAAGAAACAGCTAGCTGGCAACAATCCATACTTCTTTTGATGGTTTCTTGAATCAATATCCTTTCTGTGCCGCAAGAAAACATATCAAATTCTATTCTCGCGTTGCATGTGTTCAAAGCCAAATGTTGTAGCTTCAATCATATTACAGTAAATCCCAATATTTCTCGGCCGATTCCACTTTATATACTTTTGTTCAATTCTCATTGCTGTTGCTCAAATCATCTTAAATCCCCAGAGTTTTCTTGCCTGCAAATATATTGCTGGGTTTTAAACAACAACCCCATTTTCCATTGATTGAACATTGTTGAAGGTCTGGTCTGGCTTTGCGCGATTTCCCTATTTTCTATTGATCTAACATGTGTTTAAATGCTCAAATCTTCATCTCTGTTGGCAAAACCTGCATATTCCTGGAAATGACGACACTTAAACCATCTTGAATAAAAACTAAACCTATCTTAGACTTCAACCCCTGTTTTCTTGGGCCAACTCCCCATCTTTACTTCATGCCAATATGTTTCAGCAATGCATATGCAAGTATGTGACATGGTTGAAACATCGTATGTGGATTGTGGTCATCCCGCCATGAAATTGGGAATCCTTAAAAACGGTCACCGCGCCGTGAGGAGCGCTGGAGTGTTTTGCAGATTTCATCATTGGCTTCAATCAGCCATCATCATGAAATTGTGAGCCCTTTCAAAGTTTCATGCCTTTCAATATCTTGATCTCTCTTTATGAAACATAAAAAAACCTTCTAGAGGGGCGCCTCATATTTTGAGGCTCATTGTTAACAATTACTATTTTTTTGATCAGATTGTAGTACCGGCCCCCATCATTCCCCGTTCAATCCCGTGGAACAAACGGCGCGCCTCACCACGCTGCCGGCCACCAGGGTCGACTCCGTCCGCCGCAGCGGCAGAAGTTGCAGCACCGCGGCGAAGGCTTCACGCAGGGCCTGGGTGGAACGCCCGGCGGAAGCCCTTAAGGGCCCCTTGAATGGGGACATGGACCAGTAAAAATACTCGAAAAATCCATGGGAGTTTCATGGACGTTTCCTCAAAGATTCACTTGGGCAATCAAAAAAGGTGAAAAAATTATATGATCTGATTTAGTCATCGCAAAATTACCAGGGGTTTCATGGGGAATTGACGATCACATCTTGAACATATCAATATGTATATATATATATGTATCAGAACATGTGGGGATTTACACCCATTGGAATGATTTAACCACTGCTACGGACCATATAGTCAAACAAGCAATTTTTGCTGACATATGTATATAAATATACATATATTTTCCTTTTATAAAACAGCAAAACTTAGATTTCACCAGGAAAGAGTTAGGATTTACTCAACACATATGAATTTTGAATGAACAATCGAAATGGGTTTGTCCAAGGCTGGCCGATTTTAACCAACCAAAGACAGGGATTTCACACCAATCTCACGAACCGAAGTTGGGTCAAACATCAAAACCTCTATGACAATTTCAACTTAAATTCGTTTCAATGTTTTTCTTTCTTTTGGGAAATGGTGGATGGAACTAGGGAACGGGAACATTGGAATCGAAGCAATATTTCTTGGGGATTTTGTTAGGTACTGCTGTTTGGTTTGATACATCCTCATAGATCCAATTGGGAGCACCGGATTGCGTTTGAATAGGGATGCCGTCACCAACCTCAAATAAGGTGATTTTAGGCAGGGTAGCTCCTGGTAAACTACCATAACATCCCATAACTCTGGAAAATCATCATTTTTGAAAGCTAAATCAACTATGTCCATGGTCACTTTCCCCATTCGCTAAGAACTTACCAGAGGGTAAGCATACCGTCCCTCACAATGACCATGACAAAGATAGTGACGGCCACAAATCGGTCGCCGCTTCGCGTCGAGGTACATTCATCTCCGTGGCCGTGGTGAAATGCCCCGAATCCTTCCGGGTCCGAGCCTGGCCCAGGGGATCCGGGATGGCCCAGGGCTGGGTGTTGTGACGCCCTGGAAAAGGTAGAGGACATGATGATCATCGATCACTTCCCCCTAACCTCTTCAGGTTCATTGCGAATAGGATTTGATTCAGTCATGTGCCATCAGTTTCATCATATAAAATGCCGGGGAGGGGGTCAAACAGCTGCAAAGCGTCATCAGTCACACCCAGCCACATCCAAGGACATACATGATAGCGGGAGTCCACTTGGATCCACTTGGTTGGCTGAGGTATAAATTTTCACCTACTCAACATATATGGTTACTCAGCAAAGATATGGAAAATAAGCCATTTATATATAGGTGATGTTTGCTGATTTACATTGGTTTACCCATCAAAAATGGTGATGTTGCATAGCCAATTGAGGTAAATTACTTACAATTCACAATTCCATCATTCATACCATTCGACGCCTTCTTGGCTGGAGGCGCAGCAGCATTGCTACCTAAGCTGGATGGGAAACCGAGATCAATGCTGATGGAATCCGTACCTACGGATGGACCCACAAAATATAGAGGCAATGGTAGTTGGTAAAAAGTGGTAAAATGGTGGTTAACCAAAATTTTGGTACCTGATAATTGTCGGCAAATAATTTTAGTTACCAACGGAACCGTAAAATACTTTGGGCTGTTGTTAACTGGGGTTACCAAGATATGATTGCGGATATTTGTTTCTTGCATTTGGCTATCCATTTTGGCCGGGGCGGTAATTTTGCCGTCATACTTCACCAATCCAATCTCCTTGGAAGATGGGACTTTCTCAGGACACCGCACTTGGCCATTGACACTGCCAACTTTTCATTTTTCTTCGCCGGCTTGCCACCGTCCATAGAAAGTTGGAAAGAAGTAAGCCGTGTCACTGCCAATCGGCACAGGATTGGATTGGTTCCCACATCTAAAAGAAGCTAGCGCCAAATTTCACCTTGAAAAGGGATAGTCCAGAGCATCGCCGAGATCGATGTCATAGGTTTCCTTCAAAACCTTGGGACCTCAACATGAACAGATTCACTTCCAATTAGAGTTTCCGAAGGATCTTTTTCTAGAGGGAAAAAAACAGAACATGTTTTCATAGAAATCTGGTTGGTAAACTGGTTGACCAAAGCGATGATCAACATGGGTAATTACTGTAGGGTTTTCCTCGCATGTTGATTTAGGACTTAAAAGGTCAAGTTGTAAATTGAACCACATTCTACTCAGCCATGCAAAATTTATTTTAATCTGGATATGTTTGCAGCCAAACATATGGGTATTGAAAATGGGGAATTCCGATTTCATAGCCACGTTTTCTTCACCAATGGTTTCGGAAGGAGTTGGGGCATAACAACCCCCAAAATGACAGGACATAGTTCAATTAGACTCAATGATGGCGGCAGACCGAATCGTTTCTGAATCTTTTTGGGTGCTACTAGCGCTACTGTGAAATCTACTGGTGCACCATCAATTCCACAAAAAAAAACGACACATGTCCGGTTTTTTGGAGGTAACAACATACTCCATGTTTGGACCCATCTTTAACCCCGGAGCGATTGGATTTGAAATGTTATGTTCTATTAATTTCAAATGTTTTGGGAAGAGAGACAAAGAAAAAGAGAGGGGGAGAGAGATGTATATGTCTAATTCTATGTATTTAGCTGTAGGGATTGAAATAAATCTGATGAACAAATCAGATTCGTTCCCACTTGGGGTTTCATTCACTGGATTGGTCAAAGGGAAAATCTTAAAAGGAAACCATGGTTTTCTCCATCAAATATAGAGGTTTCCCGCAAATTTTCCCTGAAACCGATCCAGCGATTCATGTCATTGGATTGGTTAATGGGAAAATTTACAGGAAACCTCTGTATTTGATAGGAAAATCCATGGTTTCCTGTAGATTTTCCCTTAACCCAATCCAATGATCATGACCAAAAAGACCCACTTTTCCATATGGAAACTGCCCAACGTTCAGCCAAGCTACCGCTGGGATGGTCCAGAGCATTCAGCCGTGGTGACGCATTGTTGGGATCCTCCAGACGGGGGATGCTGTCGGGACGGGTCCGATGAGACAAGTACAAAGTATCCCGAACTTGAATAACGATGTTTTTTTGAAGCATCGAAATCCCGATATGTATAAATGTATAAATGTATATATGTATATATATAATTATATATATGTATATATATATATATTCATTGGGATATACCCCCATGTATACTATGCATCCCTATGAATATCAGGATATATGATATATGAGTAAAAAAGTCGGTATATTAATGAAGGGGATATACACGGGTTCCCCTCCGGTAGTCCAATGTAGCAAAGGCATAGCCACTATTTAGTTCGATGATTTTCCAAGCGAGAAACCTTCATCTATAGCACATGTTCCAGTTAGCCATGTCTGATTGCCGGTATCTGCAAGATATATTATATATATATACATATGTAACATATATATGTATATGTAACATATATATATGTATATACAAGCACTGGTGGTATATGGTGATACTCTATTTGGGACATAATGAATGATTTTGGGAATATAATGATATATTACATAGCTAAATGATGGGATATAGTATGATTACAAATGATGATATAGCGTTATAATTGTCTATGCTGGGATACAATGGGATACAGAATGCTAATTACCCTCAACGCTTAGCTTCGGCAGCATCACCAAATAATGCAAGTTTCTCTGCGACTATAGCTGCATTGATGTATAGGAGGTAGTAGGTGGTAAGTGGTAGGTAGTAGTAGGAGTAGGAATAGGAGTAGGGGTAGCAGGAGCTGTAGGAGGAGTGTAGTAGGCAGTAATGGGTAATGATAGGTAGTAGCAGGTAGAAGTAGTAGGTAGTAGTAGTCGGTAGTAGTAGGAAAGAATCATGGCCCGAAGAACTTGACCAGCTTCTGTAGCTGCAAGCTGTGGAGCTGCTTCGAAGACATTGCTGGGCATGTCCAATACCTCAGCAGGCTCTCTATTCTTTTCTCTGGCCCTCTTTCCGGTTGTTGTCAGCGTTGCCACCAGCCAAAGCTTTGCAAGGAAGCTGGTGGTTGTTGGGTTTGGAGGAGTGGGCCATGAAATTAACGTATATAGGGATGAAATGGCATATATAATATAGGTATATATATTATATATATATGTACAGGTATAAACAGAATCTATCCACTTCACGAATTCACTTGGTCTGTTACAACCTTGGACAATTCGTCACGATGTCAGACTTGGATGCTGGACTGAGAAGCTGCCCAAAGACTATAAAGGTCCTGCCCTTGGTGACTGATGACACTGGAGGGTAAGCCATAGAACCTTAAGTATCTGCTCACATATATATGTATGTATATCTATATATTATGTATATATATATATACATATATATATCTGAGGAAAAGACAACACTACATAGTACCATAAATTACCCAAGAATATCCAACAGTATCCAACTATCACGGATACTTGCAAGAATCATATTACCCTTAGTCATTGCTATTTTGCTATTTTGCGAAAATGGTCGCATTTAAAACTACAATTACCTTTTGCCCCCCATGACCCCCCATGTCTTTTGGGGAGGCTGTACTCGCCATCATACCCATCAGATTTCAGGACGACGGTGGAACCGCCCGAAGTTAGCTAAGCAGCCAGCTTGTCATGAAGCAAATGTGGGTATAGTAACCCCCAGTTGAAATAGAAGTTGGGAAATTCCGAATCTAAAATGTTGATGGTGTTTTTTTGCGGGTCTACTGTAGGCTACAAAAACATCTCATTATCACCTGAGTAAAGTCAATGTCCCGTTTCAATGGCAGTTTTTTGGACAACCTGAACTCTAACAATGCCCCGCCATGCGGAACCGGGAACGGGCTCCTGAGTCGTAGCATCCGTGCCTGCGGCATCTTTTTCCTCCTGGTGAGTGATACGTTTACCCAGTTGCCCTCGAATCATTTAACATGGCCATGGTATAAATGGCCAATTTTGTGTGATGTACCTATGAACATGGTGATATTCAATAGCTTTACTAAATTACCAGAGGGTACACACGGTATGCAATATATAACCCAAGAATGCCTTAGTTTCCCCACTTTTGGCATAGGGGTTTTCCAAAAGAGGGTGGAACTCAATAACCAGGCTTCTTCAAAGGGTTTTGTCTGGAAATGTGGTCACTAGCCCAATCTCTGGTGCTTACGATGGTTCAATGTTGTTCATATTTTTCATTAGAACTACCCTTTTATGGGTATCAAGCACTGCCCCATGCCATCCAAAAAAGGGTGGACTAGTCCTCAACAGCTTCCTCCCCCCCTTCAGGTTTTTACGAGATAAACATCTCACTGGAAAAAAAACAGGGAAGGAAGAAACGTCTCTGAAACAAGAAAGCACCTGAAAACAGTACTGCCATTGTCGGATACATGGTCTTCTTTTTCGTAGATTACCCTCTGGTAAACTAACATAACTATGGGAAATCACCATTTTTAATGGGAAAATCCAGTATTTCTAGGGCCATTTTCAATAGCTATGTTAGTTCACCAGAGGGTACATGATTACATCTCCTGCTGAGTGTCACTTTGATGGCTGAAACCACCAAGTCCGGCAACTTTCGCATGCTGCCAGGGCTGCCATGCACAGAAAAACTCAACGTGACCCAGATCGTCCCTTCAATACTTGACACTGTACTTGGGGGTGCAGTTCCAGTGAACTAAGTCATATTGTCATATACCCTCTGGTAAACTAACATAGCTATTGAAAATGGCCATAGAGATAGTGGATTTTCCCATAGAAAATGGTGATTTCCCATAGCTATGTTAGTTTACCAGAGGGTACCCAGAACATCCCAGGCAGAGGCCTCATATCCCCTATGGAGGTGGACTCACCCATGTTGATATCCACGAGAAGACCAACGATATCAACCCTATGCACCCTATGTGGCCCACCCTATGTGGCTTCAAGTCCCTATCCGTATTGTGTGTTGACCCTCCAGCAATCAAACGTGGCAATCAAAAATCCCCCACAAGCGGAAAAATCACTGGAGGATCATCTATGTCTATGTGCCATTTTCCATTGCCACGTCTTGTTTAGCAGAGGGTATGCAGTAAATACAAATCCCTACTGCATTCTGAGCAGAATTTCATCTCCAGTGGAGATGAACTATGGATTTGTCTGAACATAGGTCACCCAAGAGTTTCACTGGTTCATCATCATTTTTCCACATCAAAGTGTTCTCTCGGTCCTTAGTCAAACCAAACATCCCAACAAAAATCCCATGCTACATGGTTAAATCATTGTTATCCTCTGGTTATTAAAATTCATTTAACATAGCCATGGAAAATGGCCCATTGATAGATGATTTATAGTGATTTACCCTCTGGCAAACAAACATTGCTATTGAAAATGGCCACAGAAATAGTGGATTTTCATGCATTTTCCCATTAAAAAGTGCATGGTGATTGTCCATAGTTATGTTAGTTTACCAGAGGGTACCTATTAAAGATGGTGGCAAATCCCATGAAATCCCCAAGTTTCCCCGTTACGGCGGCATTCCGGTCCTTGCGTTCGTTGGCCGGCACGGCGCTGAGCAGCCGGGCCAGGATGGTGGAGGTGGTGGCCACCTGCGGCTGGAGTTCATAACCGATGAACCATATTTGGTTGGATCATATAACCCCTATGGATCCAAGTACTTTCTGAGGAGGTACTTGGGGTATGATTTAGAGGGTGTCTTGTACCTTCTCAGACAGTGTTTGGATCCATAGGGAACCATACGAATAGTTAGAACCATCTATAATAGTTGTAATTAACCATCTATAGATACCATCCCCCAAGGACTGAGAAACTAACCCATGTTTTGACAGTAGCACGTATGTTGGGGTACTAGAATGCAATGGGAATAATATATAACAGCCAGCCAAAAAATTGGACCTCTGGCTTGCTAAACTTTGACCCATACCCAAATGTGTCTGTCTGAAAATGCGGAATACCAACCAGTCATGGCCAACGTGGGGAGAATGAGGACTATATAACCAGTGAAAAAATGTTGTTTTTTCTCTAAATTTATCTAATTTTTCAGAGAAACCTAAATCCTCCAGGATCCACCAAGGATCCTATTGGCTTTACATAGGTACAACGAAATCTATCCACCCTCTGGTAAACTAACAGTTTGCTATTGAAAATGGCCATAGAAATAGTGGATTTTCCCATTAAAAATGGTGATTTTCCAATAGTTATGTTAATTTACCAGAGGGTACTCATGTCACTTTGCCTATGAAAATGGCCATGCCTGGTAACTCCCCCATTCTCAGACACACACTCTGGTTGTTTTCATCATTCCATCCCAGTGTATCGCAACATCTCTCCATGACTGCTACTTATACAACGCATTTAATGATGCTAAAACAATGTCATAAACCATCCCCAATTTCACCATCTTTAAAGGTGGGATTCCACCCTTTCCTAGTCATGGGTGGTTTATGGCAGCCAGTTTTGCCCACTTTAATACCCAACTCCTTTGGGAGCGAATCCTCTGGTTCAACTAAGAGTCTGACCTGGGCTCCGTACTCTCCTTCTTCCTCGGGCGATTTAGGACCTGGCGCCATTGTTGGTTTTACGACATGCGTGGGACATGGGTCGGTTTCAAAGGGCCGAAATGATGGGTGGTGAATGTGCGAAACAGAAATAACATAATGAATCATAATGAATCAGAATCATAATTGATAAATATGAGAATCTGAAAAATTGACATATATCAGCAACCTACTGTAAACCAAAAAAAAGGACTTTCCCTTCAAAAACCACACCATTGCGGGTCTTTGTGAATTATAAAGGTGAGATGAGGTAAGAAAGCCCCATGTCGAGAAACTCATGAACTGTCGGTTCAATGACTGTGATATGGTACCGAATGCAAACCAATACAACATTTGAGATATTTGAGAAGCCTGTTGGTCATTCCAGTATACTGGTTGGTTGATAGGGATTCTCACTTCATTCACGATAGTATATTCACCGTTCATCAATCTTACCTCTCCCTCAACCATCCACGGTGGTTGGGACTTCGCCGCAACCCAGCTTGGGACCAGACCTTCTGCCAGTGAGCGAAGGGCTACTACGGCCTGTGCAGAGTTCATCGATGCTCTTAGGATTCCGAGCAAAAAAAATCATTGTGTTTACGGTATATTGATGTACATTGGGTCTTGCATGCGCCCCACTCATGCCCCCCAGTTGGAGACTTGCATGCCCCCCAGTTGCAGAGAATGACAACATAGTGACCTATCCAACCCAACCGGTATTACCCAGTAGATACAAAGATTACATACTATGTATATACATAATATGCATATCTACAAGGTAGGGCCCCCAACCGCTAGCTAAGCTGGTTTATAATTTGATTAACTAGGGTTTATGGGGAATGTAAGTATAGACACTGAGTTTATAAACCAACTTCTAACTGGGGGGGGCCACTTTGTAGGTCTACCATGGGAGAATTAACCAACACTAGTTGCATATACCGGGAAAAAATCGGCATGTATATATTTATATATAATGGGTGTATAATGGGGTTGTACAAAAGCAACATTACGATGAATGGGGTATGGTCACGGTCATCCGTCCCATAGTGGGAATCCTTACATTTATCTACCTATTCAGGGATTGATGACTATCCCCCTGGGTGTACAATCCAACTCTTGTACAAACAATAGATATAGATAGATATAGTTGGATAGCCCATATGATATAATCAATTAGTGGGATATGATCAGCAATAAAGGAGAAAAATGGTGGTTTCATCAAATGGTGCAACCCGTGGGAACCCCAAAACCAGGGACTTTTCCTATCCAATACGACAATGTTGGATGATTTTGGGGTGCCCATTTCAAGAAACCACCAATCTACCATATATCATCAGCACAGAACTTGTACTACTCAAGCTCCAGGTTAGGGATCTCAAATACCATCTGTTAAACATACAAAAAACCATGGCGGGAAATCCATGCTTGTTTTCCGATTGAACATGATCCAATAAAATGGTGGATTCTCCACAGTAGCTATGTTGCTTTACTGGAGGGTAAATCACCATGAATCCATGTCAGTTTCCAAAAAAGTAAGCTCCGCACCACCATGATTTTCAAGCAATCGAAGCATTATCCTCCAACAAACACTGAAAAGAGATCATGAACATGTTGTCTAGCCTAGCGTCCTGCATGCCCCAAAAAAATAGCGAAAAAGCTGCATCCATCCTACTCAAATGGAATAAAATCGTCCCCATGGATCCAAACCCCCGCTGAGAAGGAAGAAGACACCCCCCAAATCATACCCCACTTACACTTCCTAACAAGGTATGGCTGGATCCGTAGGGTATATACATACAGAATAAAGGATGGGTTTATCTAAGTATTTGCATAGCTATTCAACTGATTAGTATAAGACCAAAATAGTGGAAAAAAAGAACTTGTTCTCTTTTGTATACCATATATCCATAAAATCCAATGGTTGGTCCCATAAAATGTTGATGGTTAGTCCCTAACAATCCCTCAGAATTGATAGATATTCCAATCATATTCCCATCATATGTCCCATCTTATTCCCATTATATTCCCACTTAAACCACCATTAAACCACCGTTAATCCACCATTAAATTCCTTTAGTTTCCCATTAAATCCCAGTTAATTCCCATTTAATCCCATCAAACCACCATTCAACCACTATATTCCCATTACCCTCTGGTAAACTAACATAGCTATGGGAAATCACAATTTTTAATGGGAAAATCCACTATTTCTATGACCATTTTCAATAGCTATGTTAAACTACCAGAGGGTATACTCCACTAAACCACCATTATAAAAATCACTATATTCCCATTATATAAATCCCACTAAACCACCATTCAACCACTATATTCCCATTGTACTCCATTACAGTCCCTGTATTTTTATGGTGGTTCCTATCACATCCCCCAACACCACGTTACCCAGCCACGCACGGCGCCTCCGCCACCAACGCGCGGCGCGGCTCGCCGGGATAGCGGGAGAGGGAGCATAGCACAGCCTTGGTCAAGGTGGGAGATGGTCAGAAATGGATATGGCTACCATGGGGATCCATGGGGTGCCTATATATATATAGTATATATATATATATATACATATATCTATATACATATGTTTATATATATATATATATTTATTTATATATATATATATTTATATATATATATATATTTATATATATATATATATTTATATATATATATATATTTATATATATATACATATGTGTGTGTGTATCTGCCATATGAATAGGATATTTATACATATGATAGCCGGCTCCACCCAGCATCCCGCATGCTTTGCTCACCCTTGTGGAACTTGAAGGTATTACCATGGGGTTTGGTATAGGTACTCTATTATCATGGGTACCATGAGGCTGAGATGAATGCGGATACCATCATGGATCGGATAAGGAAGCATATGTTGGAACATATAATCACTTCAACCACATGGATTAAAACACACCCCAAAACAACTTGGATTAGGTCCCTGGCTGATGGGAATAAACCACGATAAACCAATCATACATGGGGATCGAGGGGGGTTATCTATGGCTATATGGAGTTGTTTAAGGGATATACAGATCTACTTGATGATCCTACCATTACAGCATAGAAACTTGGATGTCCAACTCGCTGAGCTACTGCCTTATAAGATATTGCCATAGGGGATATCCCATGAGTAAGTGGGTCATCAATCATGGTCATTCAGTATTTAATAACTGCGGTGCACCCTCAAGGTCCAAGTATGGGTATGTATTAAATCCTTATTCTCATTTGAATATTGAATTTGATACTGGAATATGGGTGGCCTACTAAACATGATTGAACTATGATGAACTATGCATTCACAACCCCCCAAAAGAAATTCAGGACTGGGTGTGGTAAAGGACCAGCTTGAGGTTGCCCAATAATGGGGATGAACTTGGATGAACCACGTAATGACCAGGTATACCCTCTGGAAAACATACAAGCAACGATGGAAAATCACCATTTTTAATGGGAAAATTCAACTATAAGTAGTCCATTTTCAATAGAAAACTGTTAAATAATTACCATATATTGCCATGTACAAATGGAATCATCGTAATCCGTTGGATTATTGGCCATACAGGGTTGAATTAGTGGCATCGATGGCATTTCACGAACCAACATGCACATATTTTCACGAATGAGGGGATTGACCCAATTGTCAGAGTCGCCTGCCACCGCTCTTTTCGTGTTTGAATGCTGAATCATTGTCCGGAATGGAAGGCAACAGTGTCTGGATATAAAATGGGTAGTTCAACATCCTTGAATCCAGATACTTCGTGGCCAGACATTTGGTACTTCAACCATTGGGATGGTCCCCCAAAGTGAGCACATCATTCTCCAAAATACTTCGCCAGGTTTTCTCTCCCCCCTTTTGTGACACCAAGGGACCGCCAAGTGCGGAAGGAGCCTTGGCAGCATCGGGCTATTCCAGCAGCAAATGTTGGGGGAGTTTAGCAAGAAATGACCGATTGAAGAAACAAACATATAAGGTTTTTGCCAAGAAAAATCGAGGACCTTGTGCAGAATTGAATAGTTTGAACGTCTTCACTACATAAACAGGTTATTTTAGAGTTGAACCAGCAACAACTGGAGTTTCAGCCAAGAAATATTCCCATCTTAATCAAGACACATCCGTGCGCAACCACGATGGCATGAGAAAACCACCATGACATGACTGACGCCTAAATTTGGACTCAGGGGGAGTAAGAACTTGGCACATTCCCCCAACATCCACCACATTCTCTCTGTTCTCAGAGGATTCAGAGCCTTCCGAACAAATCGGTGTGGATGAGCGGACCAGTTCCCCGCTCAAAATTTGAGATCGCCATGGAACATCTCTATTCTCACAAAAGTTGAATTGGCTAAAAGTTCCATTGGCTAAAAGATGGACCATCTTTACTTCTCATAGATGGAACATCAAAAAAAAAACTATCGAACTAAACTGGTCATCTCCTCAGCTGTCATGGCGATTTTTGGGAGACTGGCATTGAATACCCATAGCTCCAAACCGCGAAAGCTCCTAACCACTGGATAGCCTATAAAATGATGTCATAGTAATTTGATATACTATTAGTTACTAATTTAATATAGGTAAAATATGGTAACATCTAAATCCATGTGTTTTCATACATGGGTCATGGCTTCCAGAGCTATGCTAACCCGCCTCTGCACTGGATTCGCAGTGGTCGACCTGGAACGGTGTTGAAGGGTGGGAACCGACCTTGTTGGACCTTCGGGAAACGACATGTTTTCAAAAGGAGTATGGCCGGGGCATGAAAATCCGCATAAAATGTGAGTTGCTTTGGAAGTATCAAACACATAATCTTCCTTAGAAAAACGACTTTTTATTGTTCGACTCTTTAAAACATCAAAGTTCGAGTCTTGTGGAACCTGGCCATGTTCCCGGATCGACCTAAGGTGTCATTCACCGAGGCCTATACAACCACTTAGATTTGAGCCATGACAAATGCCCGTGAATCAGGTGTCCCTATTGTGCTATTGTGGGTCATAGTCATTCCCAACAAACATCAACAACTGCAGGTGGTAAAACCGAAACCACCATCGGCATTTCGAAAGGGCTCGTTTGCACCATGCTAATGACTCTCTGAAAAGGGAATATCTATGAAATGATGAATCATCCGTTTCCCATTGAAAACGCGATGTTTCGGGATGTTTGGGGTATCATCAAGAGATTGTCATTCATCCAGTACAGTACCTCCCCCGTATTTTTGCGGGTGAAATCCCGATTAAACATGACCCTGGGCGGCATTGGGCGAGTGAGGGATCAAAAAAAAAATTATTCCGGATCAAAAAAAAATTAAAACACTAGGATCAAAAAAAAATTATTTGCTATTTAATTACAATTTAATGGCGGATTAGGAATAAT
>BGPT01000406.1:117518-139137 GCA_003297045.1 Symbiodinium sp. clade C Y103
TTTGATATGACGTGTAAGATGAGACTGTGCATGTACTTGCCAGAGGGGCTGGGATTTTGATGTGACGTGTAAGATGAGACTGTGCATGTACTTGCCAGAGGGGGTGGGATTTTGATATGACGTGCAAGGTGAGACTGTGAATGTACTTGCCAGAGGGGGTGGGATTTTGATATGACGTGTAAGATGAGACTGTGAATGTACTTGCCAGAGGGGGTGGTTTTTGGTTGCTGAGTTTTGGTTTCTGAAGCGAGAGAAGATTTTGGTNTTTGATATGACGTGTAAGATGAGACTGTGAATGTACTTGCCAGAGGGGGTGGTTTTTGGTTGCTGAGTTTTGGTTTCTGAAGCGAGAGAAGATTTTGGTTGCTGAAGCGTAGTTGCTGAAGTGAAAGTACGTTTTGGTTGCTGAAGCGTAGTTGCTGAAGCGTAGTTGCTGAAGCGAGAAGCTATTTTGGTTGCTGAGCCGTGGTTGCTGAGCCGTGGTTGCTGAGCCGTGGTTGCTGAGCCGTGGTTGCTGANCTGAAGCGTAGTTGCTGAAGCGAGAAGCTATTTTGGTTGCTGAGCCGTGGTTGCTGAGCCGTGGTTGCTGAGCCGTGGTTGCTGAGCCGTGGTTGCTGAATCGTAGTTGCTGAGCCGTGGTTGCTGAGCCGTAGTTGCTGAGCCGTAGTTGCTGAGCCGTAGTTGCTGAAGCGGAGTTGAATCGACATTCATGGCCATATATATATATATACATATCATTATATATCATATTATATATATAATTCATTATATTATATGTATACATATATCATTATATCATCATCATAGGTTGGTTGTTTATGATTCACCTAGCTTTATCCCATCACCACCTCAACCGCCGAAAAACCACTGGTGCATGCCAAGTCACTCAGAAAGTTGTGCCACTTGTGGCAGCAAATGTCGCATCATCAGCAGCAGCAAACTCCTGCATGGAATCCAACCCATTCAACCTGGTGAATATGGGGCTGGCTTACATTGGGTTTTAGATTTTTAGCATGGTTTACACATTGTTTTGCAATACTACAGACATTGTAAATATGATCAAATATATATATATATATATCTATTTATATATTTATATATATATATATTTATATCTATTTATATCTATTTATATCTATTTATATATATATATATATATACATATATCTATTTATATCTATTTATATCTATTTATATTTATAATATTTTATAATGAGATATAATGTGTTTGTATACACATGGTATGAACCTATCCCAATTTATGTTCGATTCAGTATTCTGCAGCTACATATCGTGCACCCACCCAGATCCAGGTGTTCCCCAAGATGAGTCTGCATAGGACATAATAAAGAATCATTGAATTCCGGCAGAAACGTGTTGGTGGCACATGGTGTATACAACGAACTTGCCAATGTGCCGTAAAACAGTGTTGAAATTGGGGGGAAATGTCCGATTCTAACTGATTACCCTGAAGTTTGAAAGTGATTCTTCTGATGTTAACGACTGATCAACTGTTGGTCCCCTAGGGGATCCACCACGAACCGACTTCCCCCAGCTGGCGGTTCTTCTGTGAAGGGACGCTGGATGCAATCAGCAAGCTGCCCTTCTCCTGGAGCCCAGCTGTCACCAAAGTATACCAAAGTGGGGATTTAGACCTAGAAAAATTGTGGTTTAAAGTTGACTTATGATAGCTAAACTGGTAAACATGACTCAAATAACTTTTGGGTTTTGATATACCAAACTAGTTCATGGAGGTAACACAAACCAACATACATTTCACGGGGGGGAAAAAACCTTTTCAACATTCTACTGTTTCTGACCAGTTGTCCCTGTTGCTGGTCTTTGTGTTATGTTACAGTCATGCTCTTAGTTGGCACTTTATCATTTATCATACACACCCTCCGGTAATCAAACGTGGCAATGGAAAATCCACCATTTATATATAAATTTCCTATAAAGACCTCCATTTATAGAGGCTTTTCCATTGCCACGTTTGATTACCGGAGAGTAAGTTAAAGTGACATCATAAGATCACCATATTTTGCGCTTGACTCCAACTACCCGTGTATCTTCATTGCCTCAACTACCCTGTCAAATATGTCGAATGGATTTGTCTCAGACTTTACGCTACACCAGTATGACCATAGTGTACCCAGATCGCCCCATCCACCAGTATGACCATAGTGTACCCAGATCGCCCCATCAATGGTTGGCGAAAAAATAGTTGCAGTTGATACCAAGCTGTGCAGTCGATGAACCCATGTTGCACAACACAAATCCTATAGGGTTGCAAACAGCAAGGATTCAAGTCGAATTCTTCTCATCAGTTTGTTACTATATCAGTCTGAATGGGGGCAGGACCCCTGAATGGGTCAAGAACCGTAGCCAAAGAGGTTACCCACTGCTCCTCTGGTCGCCTGGTGACTACGCCAGGAACAAGCTGGTCTGCCGCATCGAGTGGATGCGCTGTTCCCACAGGCTGTGCGGATCACTGCTGCCCGGATAGAAACCAAAAACTATCCCTCTGAAGGCCATCTATCTCAATGGCTAAGCATGAAACTCTCCCGGCGATTTACTCAATTGGCAGAAAAACAAACGCATGTACAAAATGCTGATATTCCCCAGTTCTACTGCTTAAGAAGATCAAAAATCTCCCTTCTGATAGATGAAAAACGTGGCGCAACCCAAATCTCGACATACCTCCACCGTCCTTCGCATCCCGCTGTCCTCCACCTTGTGGCTTTCCGACAGGGGCGGCACCGGCAGCGGCGCTTTCAGCAGCATGGAACTCAAGCCCTGCGAGCGGCCCAGCAATGTATCCATCACCTTGAAGCAGCCAATGGTCGTTCAACACCGCCGAAGAAAACGGTTGATTTTATCAATGGGATATTCCCTTACATAGCTCTTACATAGGCCTTGTATATGGTAGGTACCTCCAATTTAGTTACCTGAAATGGCCATTGATTTTATGTTTTTTTTCTTAATGGGGATATAACGGGGATGTAATTCTAAAACCAAGAAACTGATACTTGGGTCTGTCTGAAAATCGGGTATACCCATAGAATGGCCATGAATAATAGGGAAAATGATGATCAACCAATGGATTTAGAGGTACCCTATTTTCAGACAAACCCATTTAAGAAACAAACAAAACTGGGGATGTGGTTATATTACATCTATAACTTTTGTAGTATATAGTGGGATATTATGTACATTTTATTTGGGATATAATGAGATATAAATGGGGATGTAATGATAATATATTGATAATATAGTGGGATAAAAATGAGTATGTAGCTGAGGAGAAAATATGAGAACATGGTCTATCATGATATATAGAGGGATATAATGTGTATAAACATCGGTGTATAATGGTACATACTGGGAAATCATTGGATATTAATTATTAATGATACTTGGTGATGAGGAAGTAATTACCCGCGGTGTCATCAAAGATGGGAGCCATGGAGGCGTAAATGGGAAAATCATGGGAAATCATCAAACTAAATAAGGACTTTTCAGGTAGCCATGTTTAATGACACTGGAGGGTTTCTGGTTGGTGGTTGAGCCACCTTCCGGGCCTATGGTCGATGAAAACCAGGATTGATAGCTTCTTGGTTTGTAGTTGAATTGACGCACTTGGTGATGCTTCGTGGTTGGCCAACCCAAACATGTTGGTCGCCCCCAGACCACCCTGGGCCCACGACGCAAAGGATCGAGATAGGGCCTCGGAAACAAGCCCAAGGCAGGCGCCAAGGGTGACTTGCCCCGGAGATTGGAGGTTCTCTGAAGCTAGGATATTGGTATGGTCAAAACCACAGTAGCCTAGTTTTTCACTTTGAACACTAGTTGCGATTTATCGATCTTCATCCCCTCATATTGGCTATATACCCTCTGGTAACTTAACAGTCTGCTATGCTATAGATAGCCCCATTAGAAATTTCGTTCGATGATTCACCGGTAGAGTCTAACCTGGTTCCCATGCAGGGGGATGCACCACTCAGCCTGATGGGGGGTTCAGACCAGGGGTGGAAAATCAGAGGAAAATCTGGGTTTTATGAGAATAAAACAGTGGAGATATTGACATTTACCCCATGTGGGGCTACAATTGTGGCATCGTGGAATTTTAACATGTTTTCACCCAATCATACCTGTAAGTTGGGATGGAACCCCTAGAACGCTGGAATCGATCCACTTTGTTCACT
Organism: Symbiodinium sp. clade C Y103; assembly: GCA_003297045.1. Lineage (NCBI taxonomy): Eukaryota > Dinophyceae > Suessiales > Symbiodiniaceae > Cladocopium > Cladocopium sp. clade C. The sequence continues at coordinate 121,724 of BGPT01000406.1, forward strand.
GGAACTGATCAAGTGGAATTTGTAAAAAAACTTTCTGAATGGTTGCTATCCCGAAAGAGAACTGGAATATCTAGAGGGAAACCCAGGTCTGTAACCCTTATGCATCAAACCCAACTTTATTACACGTAATGCAGAGTTGATAAATGGATATGTCCAAAATCTGTTTTAGTCATATCCATAGTTGCGTTGGGCAAAGCATGAAATCAGATCAAATTCCTTGTGTCCTCCTCGTACCAAGTCTCTCAACACCTTTCCAGCCATCGCTCCCAATTAGATCCCATCACAATCCCCATAATTTTCACCAAAATTCCCAACTTTCACTGGTTCAATCCTGAAAAAAAATGCCAACTTTGATTCACCTTGATAGGTGGAATTTTCAAAAATTCTATGTTTAAAGCTTGAATCATGTTAAATCACTATTTTTGATGTTGAAGTCCCTATTTTTGATGGTGAAATCCCCTTAAATCATCTCAACTTGGGCTGAAACATCACCTCAAACCGGTCGTAAACTCGGCCAGAGAACCCAAGGCCAATGGGTAGGGCGGAGGTAGCCCCTCGGGCGGCGCGACAGGCTCCTGCCCGGAGAAAGTGCAGCAAGCATCAGATATCATGGGTATCTATCCATCTATCTATCCATCTCTATATATTTATGTATGTACTATTTATGTCATATATATATATATAGATACATAATTATCTATCTTTATCTATGGTCTATATCTGGCTATCTACTTATCTATGATATCAATTATATCTGTCTATTTATGGCCAACTGTGTTCGTTTGTTGTGTGCTAATGGCTAAAAATTAAGTAATTAAAATGAACCCGAATATGGATACAAACAAAACAAACACTGCAATAAAGCATAATTTGGTAACTTCACCAATATGAATTTGACCCATCTCCACCTAAGTTGTTTATATCCCATTACGAACTGTGTCACCTAAAAAACAGCAAACATTTCTCCGCTATATGCCCCACGAAATCCCATCGAATCCTCCAGGCTCGAACCCCAGGACTTCGCACCTCCGTGGCTTTGTCCTCCGACTTCGTTGCGGCCTCGTAGAGCTTCTGGAAGGAGGTCCTCCGATGGGTGCCACCGACGGTTTTTTGGGAACCATGGCGCATGGATGGGTTTTCGGGACCCAAACATGGGAATTGAGCAATGATTTTAACCAGCAAATGTATATATATATATATAACATCTTATAGAACTATATATGTCATTATATATATATATATGATATATATATATATATTATGTATATATATATATATCATACATGTATATATACATATATTATATATATATATATGATCTACATATATCCGTTAATATATATTAATATCCTACATTTGATGTTTTATGATTTTCATGATCTTATCTTGAAATATCTTGAACTCTTATGCCGAGTTCAATCTCCTAGATGTCAGGCCACGTTAAAACGCCTTCTCCCACAGCAAGCCTGCAGCCGACGTCGACGCCGAAGCAAAGTTCATTGACCAACGTCCTGGGCCGTGGAACAAGATCCTGAGGCCATCGCACACCCTATTGCATCTGTAGACCCCAAGGAGTCCCAAGTTTCCACATGGGATTACCATGACCAAACCAACACATCGTAGATAAAACAAGTTTGACTCTACAATGTTAGGTGATGCGATCATATCTTTCAAGCAAACATAAGCAAACAAAGAATCATGTCATTCATAGGCAAACAGTAGGTCCAGACTGTAGGCAACAGTTCGAAGGTGTCATTGCTAAAGAAACTCCAAGGAAAACGGTGTTCCATATTATCACTATATATATATACATGTATATATCATTATATATCATATTACCTTTAAAGGATGCATCCCAGTGGGTAAGCAGCTAACCCTTCCCAACAGTTCCACTGGTCAACCCCAGTGCCACGTCACTGCAAGATGGGCAGAGCCGGAGGTAACGCCCCGAAACGCATGCGCTGACCTGGCAAAGGAGAAATGCTGCCCTTTGCCTGTTCATTCCCCAAGGTACCTGGGGGTAGATGATGGTATATAGGGGGGTTTCATAAATGGGGGTTTCCTAAAATAGGGGTACCCCTAAATCATCCAAAACTAGACCATACTGGGATTGAAAGCCATGGTTTTGGGGTACCCCCATTTTAGGAAACCTCCAAATGGAGGTACCCAAAAAATGGATGGTTTATGATAGGAAAATCCGAGTTGTTAATGGATGATTTAGGGGTACTGTACCCATATCTTAGGAAACCTCCATATGGCGGATGGCACGTTGACTCTAGGCCAACATAATTACTTGAACTATGCATTCAATGCGGGGAAATGTCACATATTCCCCCGTTAACTACGTTTTATGGCTTTATGGTTTGATGTCGGGAACCCAAGATAGGTAAGTGCAACTATATTAAATCAAGTTGGTGCAATAAAAGTTCCAGTTATGGTGGATTGGTGGATATACCGGCAGTTGAATAAGCCTGAGAGACATGTCTCTACAATGGTTGATTTATATCTGTTCACAACTACCATAACTGTTGGACTTATGGCGGATATATCTGCAGTTGAATGGCTTTAAGAATCAACCGATACAGTAACTGGGAGGGTCCTCTTTTAACTATTTTACAAATTTTGCTATTTGCCTTTTATTGAAATATTCATACTAAAAGATTCAGGATGTTGCTCAAAAAATCAATGTTTTGGTTCACAACATTAATTCAGTCAACCTACTACGAAGTATGGAGGTTCTAAAAAATAGCGGTTTCTCAACTCCCTTTGCCCACCGTGGGGGCACGTGGTGCCATTTCATTCCAAAATTATTTGTGCACATTTTGCTTTAGTTGTTTGGGTCATATGGGCAAGGGTCAAACCCACTAGCAACAGCATCAAGTCAGATAGGTTGACCTTGCCCTCTTTATTGATTCATATTGATTCCATGTGTTTGTTGAATGTGCTAACAAATCACAAACATGTGTCATCTGACGGTCATATGCAACCTATTCAAGAAAGTGGTTCAAAGAAAATTGGTCGCTATCACACACAACACACACGTATCACAGAATGCATCTGGCGTAGCGGACACCAGGAATAGATTCACATAGGCTTGTACATAATCATTGAATCATAATGCATCGCGCAAGATGAGGCCCCTCAGTTAAAAGTGGGAGTAAAACCTCGTTAATTGTAATCAAATCCCCCATAAAACCAAGTGAACCAAGTTCTGAGTCAACTTAGCCATCTAGGGGGCCCAACCTTGTGTGGTTGGGAAACTCTGCTTGTAACTCCTTTAAGGCTACCCAATCCATTTCATTGTTTCCTCCGTTCACCACCAGTCATAGTCATTGAACTACCATCAGGCCAGCCAGCTTCAATCAAAAACCGTACCGTACATCCACTGGTTTATCATCATCTTCCATCAGTAAGATTGCCATAACTTGCGGCAAAAACGCGGCCGGTCAGACGAACCCAAATATGATACTGACTGTTATCCCATTGGATCCCCATTAAATCCCATTACATCACCATGAATTCCCATGAAGTTCCTCAACTCTTCCCCGGCGCACGTAAAGGTCGTTCGGCTTCAGGAATGGGTTCAATCCTGAGCGAGGTGAATTGATGAGGAAACAACCCTTCAGCCTGCTGCAACAAAATGGTCAACTTGTGTAGGACATCTTTGGGACCAGTCAAGGCACTAGTCGTCCAAACAGCTTCTCCACATGCTTCTCCACATGCAGCAATCCAAGCCGACTGCAAGGGTGAGGCAAGTTGACCAACGCCACAAACACAGAGTCTCAAGTCTTCAGGCCATTGGTTGGCAGACCATTCAACAAGGCCACCTCTATGGGATGCAGTCTGACGGTGGACAACACAGTGACCGGCATGACCTGGACCACGTCTCATGCTGGAACCATCCTGCTGGAACGGCTGAAGCTCATGACTTATCTACCTAAGTCATTCACATGAACTACACTGACAATGGTTTTGATATATGTATATATCGCCGTATACTGATGTAGCACTCCTTGTTTATTTAACGATTACAATGTTTATTTTTCCTGTGATTGGTATGGTTATTATGTTCTACCGACAATCTTCACTGTTGTCGTTAGTCCATGGGGACCATCGTTGAGGGGCCGGAAAACCGACAAGACTCTCTGGTGTCATCAAACATGGCAATTGAAAATCTGTACACAATGGGGGTTTTAATGGGAAACTCATCTATAATGAATGGATAAATTGGGGAATTTTCCATTACCGGAGGGTATTTGAAAGCACGACGTAGCAATTCACATTGCTTTGGGTATCACCGTCACCATATTATATCCCAATTCACATTGTTTGTTGTTATTAATCAATGATATACTTGTCCTTATACATACGTATATCATCTTATATGTAATGCAAATATATAATTGTATATATGATATACATAGAATACAGTTGTGAAATGTTGTGAAGTTATTATATGGACCACCAAGCACCTACTTTTGGGAAAACTCATCCATGGTGACCGTTGCCGGCACATGCTCGCATGTTCGCTCATCATGGTGAAACGAACTCGATGATTCAGTCCGTCGATCAAATAGATGATGGAAATTGCAAAATAGCGATAGAGACATGCAGGGGTTGAAGTCGTAGGACGGTAGGAATCCGCAGAGCTTGAGTCATGTACCTTTATTTGACTATACAAATCTATGACAATGTTATATATGTATACACGTATTAACCATTTTAGCATGTAAAATTACTGGATAAGCCAACTTGGATTAGCCAACTTAGAACAATTTATTTGCAATAGTGGATGAGCAAAACCATCCAAGTTGTCTTTGAAGCCATTCTGAGCCATGCCATTCCCATGTCCATCTCAATGAGCACAATGCTAAATCAAGTGTCTGGCCACAGTGGCCAACACACTTGGCCGGTTGTAGTACAACATACTGGGCATGAAAGTGTATGACATGTATATCAAATACATGATAATACATGTGTCTATTCACATATAGCAACCCCAACATAAAACAGATTCACATATAGCAACTTAAAATCTTACCAAATTTCTGGCAAGTTTCTTTTCCATTGTTCCTGTGGCAAATTGTTGTACCTACATACACTATAAGTCTGGATGCACCATAAGTCGGGATCCATGCATCCAGTGAAATGGAGGTTTTCAATCCATGGGGCTACCACCAAATCATCCATTTTAGTATGGCTTTCCCTTATAAACCAACCAGCTATTGGGGTACCCCATTTATGGAAACCCCCTTAAATGTTTAGTTTACTGAAACAGAACATGGGATGAAATACGATGAAACATGATGAGATACGATGAAACATTAAAAAAATGATGCACTCCAGTTTAACCCATTGCCCATTTTGTTGGCACTACTTTCGCTGAAATCAGCAAACCATTCCGTCGCGTGTCAACCAACCAGAATCCGCAGATTTGGGGCCCAAACGTCAGGCCAACATCGTCGCGAGACTGGCAAGGCGTATGCAAGCAACATGTGGGTTTGCCTCTGGAAATGGGTGGCTGTTTAACCAACCATTCTATGGGATATGACCAGGAATATATCTATATCTACATGTATATATATATATATCTATCCTAATTCGAGAATCTGCAATAGTTGCGCGAGCTCTGACTCATCAGCAAACGAATGGAAAAAAATATGTATATATATATATACATATATATCTATCTCATTCAATCTTTGGGTATCCCCAACTTTGATTGTTTCAATAGTCCAACAGCAGCGCGCATCCCCCATTTTGAGACCAAGAAACCGGCAATCGAAAACTCCCCAAGGACTGGAGTTTTATCTCCCCGGGAGTGATCACGTATATTATACTCAATCAGTGCAATAGATATATACCCTATGGATCCAAGTACCTTCTTAGGAGGTACTTGGGGTATGATTTAGGGGGTTAAGTACCTTCTCAGACAGTGTTTGGATCCATAGATATATATATAATGCAATATTCACAAATAATCCACATATTGATCATCACTGAACATCTCCCAGTTTTCTTCCGTCCAGTATTCTTTTCTTTAAGATCCCTGTGTGGTGAATCTCCGTACATCCATGTTGGAGAATTCATCTCCCCATCGTTGCTGGTGAAGCCTCACTTAGGCCATGGACGTTAGCTAAGTAGCTAATAAATGGCTTTTAACTGGGGATATAGTTTACTAACTAGTTAGTTAATGGCTAATGACTTATATGATTACAACTTATGTATAGTTATAACTATGACCCACTAACCCAGTGGCTGATCCCGTGGCCCATCGAAACAGAGAGATCTTCTCCGGTCTTTCGGTGTCAGGTGTCGCGCCTTCTGTGTGACTGTCCTCAAGGCTTCCTCGAAGATATGTGGGTTGCGACCTGAGCAGATCGCGCTTGGAATTGTTGCAGATCGAATAACATGGACATGTGGTATTACAAACCCCCAAAAAGGTGCACATAAAGTTTAATTTACTACCATTTTTTGTTGAATTGGATCCTATTTCTTTCCATCTTTTTGGTGCTTGATATGGACCCAATGGTTAAGAAAGTCAAACTGTTTATCGTTATTTTGCGGTTCAACTTCAAAAGATTGTGTTTATCAAACTGCGTTTACCAAATCAAGTGGGAGTTGGGACCGCTTAGAATCCGGATACATCATGATACATATATCATATATCCCATCTACGAATCAGTAGTTTTCTGGATCCTGCCAGTAAGGGGTAGATTCAACCACAACCAGAGAGGTATTGAAAGCTTGAAACACGAGGATTCGAACTCAATTGAAGCAGCAGAAATCAGCAGAAAGTGCGAAGGCACAGCATCATCATAGAAGTGCGTGAAGTGGTTTCTCTGAAAGTCTAGGGGAAAACCCAAAATCCCATGTTTTGTAATCATGTTTCCTATAGTATCTAGTAAATTGACATTAAAGGGCCAAACCCAAGTGTGACTATCCGAAGTCATGGCCACTAGAAACCAATGGAAATTCCAACTCCAGGATTGCCCAGCTTGACATGGACAAGGCCAGCCCTGTAAGGAACTCGTAAGCGGAAAAAAATGGACAAGACCTGCGTTGATCAACTCACTGGTGCTTAGCAGGGAATGGGGGAATGGGATGATTATTAATGGTTATTATAGGTCATTCCCCCATTCCCTACTAAGCACCAGTAAGTCAAGAATCAAAGTTAAAACCAAGAGAATCCGTCCGAGCAAACTGCTCCAAACTTGGCACCATGGCTATATCCGTGAAAGTCATCCTTGGCTATCAGCCATGGTCACTGGTCCCATGGGCCCAACGCCCACGCTGCCGAGTGGCTCAGCAAGTGGTAGTTCATGCGGCACAAGTCCCTGGCGACGCCAGAGGCAACGTGTCACAACGGCGAAGCACGCAATGATACCCGCTATGGGAGTTAGAAGTTAGTTTATAAACCCATCTAATCCCATCTAGCTATAGATGCAATTACCATAACTAGTAAACCTGTATACTTATAAAATCTTGTAAAATGTGTAGGTTATAAACAAACTGAGCTAAAAAGGTTTCAAACGGTATGCAACTTTTGGGTCAGTTCTTGTGTTGCGATTGGACTTAGAGACTTGCACAGAGCGAACACTGAGCGAACCTTCTCTTTGACCAAGAAGATTGACCCATTTTTTGCGTCAACAAACACTGGGTATTCTGGAGCCCCACCAACATTATTTGGGACTGTCTGAAAATGGGTGTCTATTTCAATGGTGAATAATAGTAATGAACCATGGGGTTTGGGTGTGTCCCTTCAATCTTCAGATCAACTCATGTTATTGTGTGCATAGGGGTACCCCATGATGATAGGGTTTATTATCCTCCCTCTTTGGACAAATCCATCTAAGCTGTTTGAGGGCAATGAGGGCAGGTGTCCTGGCCGGTGCTTGACAATACAAGATGTTGAGAAGGAAATCAATAAAGGTAATACCAATATAGATCTATAGACAGTAATATCTATCTCATAGAGCATCATAGTTTGTTGAAGTGCTGCAGGGCAGGGGAATGATGTTTGCATATTGCTTGCATCAACAGGCCATGTCAAGGGCCAAACCTCTGATGGCCGATGGTCGCATGGGCTAAAATCTCACATCAGACAAGCCCAACAACTCTTCAATGGCTGAGATAGCACCCGGACCAGGATGATTTGACATGACCCCCGAGCTAAAAAAAACACACAACATCCCTAATGCCTTGGAGCAGCCCAAGGAAACAAACGATACCACCTGCCTGTCCGGATGGCTACGCAAAAAATGCAAGTAAGTACCAGGGACCAAAGACAAACAGTTGGTCCCACTTGTTAGTTTGATACATCCTCATTGTTGCGTTTTAAGATCACCATATGGCTATGGCTCAAAATAATGGTACCAAAAATGGTCATTTTTAATAGTAAATGAAGATAAACCAACCAAGTATAGGGTCAATAATTTTGAGCCATAGCCATATCATCTGTGGCTTAAATCTCAAGGTTTTTTTGTTCGGTTCCCCCTCTTGCTGCTTAAATCACCATCTGTGTTCAAGTCCGGATGTTTGGTGGACAAATCCCAACTTGATGACTTAAACCATTATACAAATCATATGCGTTCAAGATCAAAACCTTTAAAAACCGTAAAATCACCATGAAATCCCAGAAATTCACCCTTAACTCCCCTTTAAATCACCATTAAATCCCCATGAAATCACCATAAGAATCCCATCAGAAGAATCACAGAAACTAGCAATGGCACCTCGCCGGCAATTCGCGGCGTGCACCAAAGGACTGGAGGATCTCGTTCTCCATGCGCTGCTGCAAGGCGGGCCTGTGATCTTGGGGGCCCCGGAAGGGGGGTGCACGGTGCAGGCCTAGTGCAGGCCAGGGATTACAACGCAAGTGGGCTAGAATGTTCACCAGGGTGAAAACCAGTGTAAAATGTGAATGTCAAGTTATTTCAACATTGGGCGATATGGATATGGGTAGTTTCATCACTGTTCCTTCCTCGACCTTGGAAATGATGAGTTTGGGGTAGATGATGGTAGATGGGCACAGCAGCTAGTCCTGTCAGGGAATCAGGAAACGTCAAAGAACCAAGATATGCGACGAGATGTGCAGTTCACTCCTTTAAGTGGACTACAAACCATAAGAATAGCTCGCGATATCACGTAGATATATGTGATGTGGCTTATACCATGCCTATTCAGCACCCCCGAACTAGGTTCTTAGCCAGGCTAGGGATGGCTAGGGTATGTTTATTATGGTTAATGTTTTTTTCCTCCGGCCCTCAATGGCGGACTGTTGGACTGTTGACCTTTTCCATATAGACAGAGAGTTTTCTCCCGGCGGTGAGCCCTTCGACCAAACGGTACTGCGTTTAGAATCACCTATATGTGGGTATATTATATATAATATTATATATGTAATTATATATATATATCATATCATCAAATATGTATATGTATAGTATCTATATTTCAATATTCGTCTGAAAATAGGGACCCCAAAAATTCCATGGTTTATCCAATCCAGTTTGTCCATAAAATTCACACATGATTTAATGATTCCCCATCCCATCCCACTGAAAACAGGCTCTCCGGCCCATCTTCTAGGAGGAGCAGCAGGAATTCCGCCAACATCTGGAAGAGCCTCGAGGCTGAGGAGGGGCAACAGCTCTGGCGTGAGGTAACCAAAACAATCTCTGTAAATATGCAGAAAACAATGATTCTCAGTAAACATCGTAGATTTTCGGACAAAGCCATATCATATTCTTGGAATGTGAGTTCCTTTTGGGGGGCTGGAAAGAATAGAACAAAATCTTCCCAGCTGGTGTTGGTTACCCTCCGGCAATCAGAGATGGCAATCAGAGATGGCAATGGAAAATGTCCGATTTGACATAGTTCAATGTTCCAATGTTCCCATGAAAACCTCCATTTAGTTCGAGGATTTCCCAGCTAGCCATGTTTGATTACTGAAGGATATACAGGATATATGTCTGCATTACATCGTATTACCCCATTCCCATGATATCACCAGTAAATCATCCATAAGAATCCCATCAAGTCACAATTGTTGTTACTTGAAATCCATTAAACCCATATTGTCAAATATTAAAAACCAGTTTAGCTGGACGTGCTTGGACTGCTGGACATCACCCTGGTGATCGGATTCGTCCCCATTGAGTGGGGTAACCCCATCTACAAATGGGTTGTAACTACGGATATTCACCAGTTATTAAGTGGGATGATCCTAGAGGCAAGTAACTATAGCTCTTCATGAACTATTTGTAGAATACATGTAGGGAACCTCTAACCGCACCTGCACGTGGATTCCGACAGCCACGTCTTTGTCCTGACTCTGAAAAACCTGGAACTGCTTGGTAAAACCCAACTATCGTAGCTCCATCAGATGATCCCATCTATCACTGGCTTCTCACCCTAATAGCTACCCTCTGGTAAACTAACATAGCTATTGAAAATTGCAATTTATAGTGGATTTTCCCATTAAAAATGGTGATTTTCCATAGTTATGTTGGTTTACCAGAGGGTAACCCCACTTAGAAACTCCACTTAGACTTACTAACCCCACAAACATCATCCAGGATTCCCGCATCCTCCAGGCCAGAACTGGGTCTCCCAAACCCTTGGAAATTGGCTTGCTTCCCCAGGCGCAACAACCTCGGTCATTGATACTAAGGTAGCTGAGATCAGGTGCCCAAAACTCTCAAAATGGAGATGATCAATTGACTTACAATGTGGGGTCCCCAGTCGATCGGTAACTTGGTGCAAACAACTAGATTGACTGGGGTTTATGGTTGTTATCCTCTGGTAAACTAACATAGCTATTAAAAATGGCCATAGAAATCGTTGATTTTCCCATTAAAAATTGTGATTTTCCATAGTTATGTAAACGTGTACCAGTATAAGTGTACGTTTAACTATATAGATGGGTGCGACGAAAAACCAAGTCACAACTGTTTGGCTCCACCTTAGTGGTCGGTTCAACCGCAAACTCGTCCAACCGCATCCCCATAAAATATATGTAACAGAATGGTAGCTGCTTGCATTATCCAAGAAATTCATGTTGACCTTTTTTTGCCGGGCTCTGACACGCGCCTAGATGCACAGAAACTGATGTTGGACGTCAGAGCTGTCACCACCCCCGTCTACAAAGCCCCATGTCACGATGCTTCCATCTGCCAAAATCGCAGCAAAAGCACTTCCTGTTCCACAAATCTGCTGAACATTCCTAAGCTGTTCTTGGACTCTGCAGCTGTCACCGCCATGGCGTGAATCGCCCCATGTCACTACAGTTCCGTTCGCCAAAATGGCAGCAAAAGCAAAGCCTGTGCAATAAATATGCTGGACATTCCTGAGTTGCTGTTGCACCCTGGAGCTGTCACCACCATAGTCCTTATGGCCCCATGTCACCACGCTTCCATCTGCCAAAATGCCAGCAAAAGCACCACCTGTTCCACCAATCTGCTGAACATTCCTGAGCCGACTTTGGACCCTGGAGCTGTTGCCACCATAGTCTTGACGGCCCCATGTTACCACGGTGCCATCTGCCAAAATGGCAGCAAAAGCATACTTTGTACCACTAATCTGCCGCACATTCCGAAGCCTACCTTGGACTCTGGAGCTCTCACCACCATGCTTTGGGTCGCCCCATGTCACCACGCTTCCATCGGCCAAAATGGCAGCAAAAGCACTTCCTGTTCCACAAATCTGCTGGACATTCCTAAGCTGTTCTTGGACTCTGCAGCTGTCACCGCCATGGCGTGAATCGCCCCATGTCACTACAGTTCCGTTCGCCAAAATGGCAGCAAACGCATATTGTGTTCCAGAAATCCGTTGAACATTCCGCAGCTGGTTTTGGACTCTGGAGCTGTCACCACCCCACCTTTGATGGCCCCACGTGACCACGCTGCCATCTGCCAAAATCGCAGCAAAAGCAAACTTTGTACCACTAATCTGCCGAACATGTTTTAGCTGATGTTGGACGTCAGAGTTGTCACCACCACGGTTGCGATCACCCCAGGTCACCACCCTTCCATCTGCCAATATGGCAGCAAAAGCACCGTCACTGCCACAGATCTGCTGAACATTCCTCAGCTGATCCTGGACTTGGTGGCTGTTGCCACCACGGAGTGGGGCTCCCCATGTGACAACTCTGCCACCTCCAACACACCATAGAGCAAAGGCACGCTCGTTTGAGGCTATTTCTGGCTGCTGTGCAACGGCAGCAACGCCGTCTCCGTCTTGAAGTCCAGATTTTCCCAGAGAGTCCTCGTAGTCCTCTGGATTCAATAGGCGTCCGTCAAGCGCAGCAAGCCTCAGAAAAGGCTGCCTCAAAGACTGTTGCGCAGCGATTTTCAAGTCAGCTATGGTGCCAGACTGTGAGACTTTGACAGTTTCGCACCATCCACTTGGTAAGGAGACCTTTAGTTCGATGGAATTGTCAGCCACCTCGGCCTTGCGCTTCATGGCACGGCTGCAAAGGTGTAGCTGAACAATTTACTGTGCAACATGCTTTCCTCTGCTACTTCTTGGCTGGAGAACCCTTGTTAGCTTCATCTTTCTCTCGAGTATTAAAGTACCATGTCATCGTTCGCCAGTGGCTTGTGGCACACGAAAAATTAAACATAACGATCAAATCTTTCCAGGTTGCGGGGAACTTGGTATGCCTTGAGGAGCAGATTGATCAAATGTTTGTGGATTCGATTTTTACAGTAGAGAGAATCAATGTCAGATCGACGGACCGAGTTTTGAATCTGGACAGCGACAGGAGAACTGACAAGAAATGGAAAGTGAGACAAGTGGTCAGGAAGTGGGTTTTCACTCCTTGCAGGCCCTTACAATATTTTACAATGCAACTCGGTATAACATCTATAATATCAGCTCCATACTAGTGAACTAGATCGCCTATCTAAGTGGAAATCCAGTCTTTCGCACGTGCAAGCAGCCTGGTCGCAAGCTTCAATTCTGCCACCTTTTACATATGGATCTGTCTCAAAATGGTGGTATACCTTCTAAATGGCCATTCAGTGGGGAAAATGAGGACTAACCAATGGATTTAGAGGTACCATATTTTCAGACAAACCCATCTTTGACCACGGGTCAATGTTCAATTCCGGGGTGTTGCAATGACAGCTGCACTGCTGAAGTCCTGAGGCAACCACAACTGGACAGCACGCACTCCCGTCTCTGGTCCCTGATGGGTGCGAATTCATGGGGACAAACAAACATGGTGTGTTTACCCCAAACATCTATATGATTCATACAAAACATACCAAAGGGAAAAGGATGGTTTTAATAAGTTTTAACCAGTTCAGTAGATTGAATGGGGTTTACAACAGTATATGTGCAAATAGGCTTTGGGCACCTGGGTTTTCAACATGTAGTTGTAGCTGTATATGAACCCAAATGAAGCTTGCCATAAATGTGGGTACCCCAAAAATCGCTGGTTTATACGAGAAAATCCGACAAAAATGGATGATTGGGGGTACCCCCCCCCCATGACTTAGGAAACCTCCAAATCAAGATGATGGGATAATACCTCCATTTCCCTGTTACTTTGGTGTTCAAAATACCAAGGTTCTGGCCCTCATAGTGGCAGAAACCAATGCTTGTTGAAAGCAACTGTCTGGAAAATCGCCTCCTATCCTCTTTTTGGCGAACATATATCATCATTTGCCCCACGAGATATTTGGATGAACCATTACTTACTGGATGCTAGTTTGTGTAGTTCCATAATTTTTAGAATGCTCTGGTAAACTGGGAAATCACCATTTTTTGGGGGGAAAATCCACGATTTCTATGGCCATTTTCAATAGCTACGTGTAATTACCAGAGGGTATGACGTACAATCGGGGATCATCATTCCTTTCGGGGCCATCAGCTATGATTCCCCCTGGTCGGTGAACTCCGCATCAACGATTGCTGAAAATAAATCCCCAAGACTGCACAACTAGCCGGCCATTCATGGACACTTGGAAGCCCAAATTTTATATATATATATACATATATATATCTATAATCTAGTGTATATACATATATGTACATTATATATATTCACATGTATATATATATATATATATGTATTACAGTGAATATATATATATATGTATATATTATATCAAGTATCCCAAGTTATGATGGGTCCGCAAACCATGACCAATCTTAGTTAACTTGTATGTGCTTTTTTTAATAGCTGTTTCGCAAATATCATCAAGTCTTCCCACGTATAGCAAAAGGATCACAACAGTACTACATTCAGGTAACTTAACATAGCCATGGAAAAATCAACATATTTAATACCCTCTGGTAAATTAACATAACTATTGAAAATGGGGATTTATAGTGGATTTTCCCATTAATAATGGTGATTTTCCATAGTTATGTCAGTTTACCACAGGGTAAGGTAGATCATCTAGAAATGACCATTGTCCATGCTACTTGAAATTGCCTGAGTGTAAACTACTACCGTCCAGTCGCTTTCCTTCCCGCACCGTGCCTCTGTAACAGCAAACCTGGGCCAGGCCCAGTCCCCCCCCACAAACTGGTTTGTCTGAAAATGTGGTACCAGTACTGGTTGATCATCCTTTGTCCTGTCAAAATTGCAATGCTTTGGGGTACAGCCCATTTTCAGACACATCCAAATATCATAGTTTATATATCCCGTATAATATCGTATAATATTCCATAAAAAATGTTTGCAAATGGATTTTCATCCACCCCAAAACATTATGGAAAAATCCGCCCATAAGATTATGGAAAATCATGGGTTTTGGGTGGCTTCAACCTATCCTTATCCACGGAAAATATCCCCAAACTGGATGATTCAAACATATTCAAAACATCATTTTCCCAATCACTTGCCACTAGCTGTTACACCACCACTACATCACTAAATCCCTATAAAATCACGATTCAATCCATCTTTTTTACTTTGTTGATCCCAAATTCTTGAGTAACTCCCCATGAACCCTAATTTTCCCTGTTCAAATGGCAATTGTGCGGTAGTTATGACACAGAAAATGATGGTTGCATAAAATTGTGGTACACCTTACCACCATTTCTTTGCAAAAGAAAACAATAACTTGGATGACACTGTAGGTTTTAGTGGTCCTCCAATTATTTGGACCCACCCCTTTGTGTTAGTAAAATTCTCGGGGTTGTAGTAAAATTCTCGGGTTTGTTGGTAAAATCATCAGTATCCATGGTTAAATCGCCATGTGTGATGGTTAACCATTAAATCATGAATTTCCTATTGAATCTCCCTGTGTTATCGGGCTACTCAATGTTATTCCCCCACAAAACTCCCATTAAATCCCCATAAAATTGAAGTTTCATGATTGAAATCACCATGTTTCATGCTGAAATCATCCTTTCTCATGGTTAAAATCACCATTTTTCCTGGGTAAACGTCATGAAATCCCCCATTTTTCGCGTTTCACAGCACCGAATCTCCGCCGCGGGGCCTGGGTGACAGCTGATACGAGAGCAAGGCCTTGGACCCCACCGTGGTGCCACAGAGGCGAATCAAGACCTCTCCGCCGAGAAAACGCGGTGAGAGATGCGCCAGAGTTCACCAGGCTTTGGTTAACTCTCTATATACATATACATACATATACTATATATATGTATTGAACTAATAGCTATATAGTGACATAATGATAGTTAACTTATATGTATACATATATATGTATTGAACTAATAGCCTAATAGCGGCTATATAGTGACATTTCAGGTTAACCAATGTTAACCAATATCATTATAGCTAACTATAACTTATGTATATATATATATGCTGACATGTATAAGTTACCAAAGCTAATTAACAAATTTATATATATTTATATACTATATATGTATATATGGTTTGTTTTGGAGTCATCAAGATGTCAACTGGATGTTATAGTTGATACATCATAAATCTATCTAAATATCTATACCACAGTTAATTATATTAGCATCCAGATAGTTGATGTATGTTAAGAATTTTTACAGTAATAGGTTACATCATCTTACATCCATTATATAATTATATAGAGAGTTCATGACCACTATATCTATGTCCTTGCTATTACTATGTAAACTATAGTGTTGGTAGATACTAAATATCTTGTTACATACAATTGGAACGAGATTCTTTCACCAGCTATGGATGTACTGAAAAAAACACAAAAACAATCAGCTTGGGCCCTCCTGGGGAAAGCGACGGTCGCGGCTTACTCCATGTGAGTTTGTTCCCAAAATTGCGGGATGGGGCAGCCGTAGCAT
Organism: Symbiodinium sp. clade C Y103; assembly: GCA_003297045.1. Taxonomy (NCBI): domain Eukaryota; class Dinophyceae; order Suessiales; family Symbiodiniaceae; genus Cladocopium; species Cladocopium sp. clade C. Next base: position 137,987 of record BGPT01000406.1, read on the forward strand.
AAAATGACCATCAAAAATTCGGGGAAAATGACCATCAAGGGGTCAACGGTCAATGGTTGTATGAAAATGAAGCCAAGTTTGGGGGCATTTCGGGGAGATATATAATGGATATAATATGATATAATGGGATAACATGGGATACAACCCACCACAAAAAAAATGGATGTATTTGTGTGTCACAAAACTACTGGGATATTGCACCATTGATAGGTATATAGTTGTGCATGGTAATATCTTATTTGATAGATGTAAGCAACCATATGGGTCTGTCTTAAAATTATTTAAAATTTAGGAGTTCACTGTATCCACCCGAATGTCATGGTTTAGAAAATCGCTATCAAAATTGCAAGTCTGGGGGTCTACCCCATGTTCAAATAAACCTATGAAAAAGTGGTCCAATGTTTGGGATTTTGAAAACATTTTAGAAACCATTGCCGGAGGGTGCCAAAGTTAGTCCATTTCGGCCAAGTCGACAGTTAAAACGAAGGTTTGCACCTCTAATTTCATCTAATTTTAAAGGTTTCCTGGGAATTTAACATGGAACCATATGGAACCCCAATTTCAGGCTTCAGTTGGATGATGTTATTTTTAGATATTGCCATGAATATGGGTTCCATGCTGTTCCATGTTAGAATTTGGGAGTGTAGCAAGGTGGGTATATCTGTATATATATTTTTATTTTATATTATATATTATGTATATATATATAATTATATACATATATATATATATATATCCGCCGACCCCGGCCTTGGCCAAGGCAGGGGCGGCGCCTGGGACCACCGGAGGTGTGGAACTCATCTTTCTCACTTGTCCTTCCGTAAAACCTGCCGGGGGCTTCCGACGCCATTCGGACGCCGTCAGGCCACAGCCTGCGACTCAGGCCACAGCCTTTGTGGGCCGCTCAGGCCACACGCCATTCGGACTGCGACTCAGGCCACAGCCTTTGTGGGCCACAGTCTTTGGTTTTAGAGGCCTTCGAGACTGCCATTTGGCGGCAGCCGTCAAAAGCCTAAAACGTTCCCCGGGGGCCGCTCAGGCCACAATCTTTGCCTGCTACTCTGGTAGAACACTAATTAGTGTCCAAATCCTAAAAGATAAGTAATTAAGCTTGTGGGCTATAATTATTGTCCTGGGCGTAAATTACCGTT
>BGPT01000406.1:143783-190090 GCA_003297045.1 Symbiodinium sp. clade C Y103
AAACTGGACAGACCACACATTGCCACAAGCCAAAACGTGTGCTCGCGGCTTGCTTTCTTCCTGTGCTTCCCTATTCCTGGCGACTCTTACACAGCGTGGTGCAGCGTTATTTCTTTTTCTTTGTTTTCTTTCCGTCTTTGTCCGGAACATGCCACTGTTTTTTGTGACATCGTTTCCCTGCGGGCGTGTCATGCTGGGCCTTGATGCGCCCACATGACTGCGATGACCAAACAACAGTGGAGCACTCCGGGCAAGGGTGTGCATGACACCGTGTTGTCTTGCTGACTGCGCCGTCCTTGACGTAAAACATGTTGTTGCACACAGATTGATGGTTGATTCNAGCACTCCGGGCAAGGGTGTGCATGACACCGTGTTGTCTTGCTGACTGCGCCGTCCTTGACGTAAAACATGTTGTTGCACACAGATTGATGGTTGATTCGCCCTGTCCTGACATTGCTTTTCACGAGCCCGTTGCAAAATGGACATTCGTAACCAAAAGTTTTCTCTGCGACAACCGCGTCCTTCACAGCAAATCTGTGTCCACAGACCGTGCGATGGTTCACTTGCCCTGTCCTGACATTGCTTTTCACGAGCCCGTTGCACGCGGGACAAACGTACGTATACAGTTTCGTAACGACGCACCCATCCTTGACCTGGAAATAGTTACCGCATGTGCGGCGATGATCTACTTGGATTGCACATGTCTGCCAAGCTTTTTCCCTTGCATTACCAATGATGGTATGAGGCTTCACCGTCCCAGCCGCTATGCACCACAAACCAAACGACACCTTATACTTTTAGCCTGCACAAATCTTGTGCCTGTCCGAACACTGTCCACACACCCTGCAGCCGAGGAACAACGCATGTTGCGTCAGGGTGGGATCCCACCCTTTCGGGGCCACCACGTTCACATACTCTTCAAATGGTGCCAATTCAGCCACTAGCCAACCTTGGCTGTTTCTACTCTCCCTCCACAACTTTGGCTCTGGAAACCCTATATTTACAACGGAAAGACATCAGCGCGACCTTCTCCACGGAAGGTCACAGAGACAATCGTGCACACTCTGCGAATACCTCGAATATACTTTCTTTCATTTCATATCATTGCTCATTCTTTCATTCCTTCTGATACCCATTCTCTCCGGCATTCCCTCACGCATGCTTTTATTCCAGCCGTCACTCATCTCCCACTCATTCCCCCACCCCCTCTCTCACTTATTCTGCCAGCAATTCTCTCTCTCTCTCTCTGTCACCCTCGCTCCTCTCTCTCTCTCTCCCTCTCTCTCTCTCTCTGTTTCTCTCTCTCTCTCTCTCTGTTTCTCTCTCTCTCTCTCTCTCTCTTTCTCTCTCTCTCTCTTTTTTTTTCTCTCTCTCTCTCTCTCTCTGTCCTGCCAAGGCACTGTTGAGATTCGCTAAGGAGCAGCACGTTTTCGACAGAAACGGTAAGGCACCTGGCCCCACAAACTGCGAAGTGCAGCTCGCTTTCTTCAGCACCTGGTCTGGCAAAGGCCCATCTGTTGTGGAGCAACACCATGGTCTCTTTTCAAAAAAAAACAAGGCTCCACAGTCCTGACCGGCAACTCTCACTTTGAATTCAGATTCCATCTATTGCACAGTGCAATCCAGAATGGTGGTGCCATGCCATACACACAACATGACTCCCAGCTACCTGCCTGGACATCACGAGCAATCAGGTACTGTAAGAAGCTATCCTCCACTCCGATCTTGGCCAGCAGTCGCCGCCGTTGATCTTCGTCCCCAGCCGCGAAGACTTGTGCCGCCGTCTCGCGAAATTTTCCTCAGCTTGGATGGAACCGACATTATTTGTTTACGGTGGCTTGGCTGCAGTTCCTTCAAAACAATCCGACAAACCTTTTCTCACCGCTCCATGCAAGCCATGTGCGTACTTTCCTTGGATGGGCACTTCCCTGCCCATATCTGAAAATGGCACCCTGACGCAAAGCTTGCTAATGCAGGCAGCAAACCTGAATTCACCAGCTTTGCAAGTGTCCAGCCAATTTCGGTTGCCATGTCGTACTTCCCCCGCAAGCGCCTCCGTCTGCGAACTTTACCTCAAACCAACTAGACGACGGGGGCCCGAGAAAGAGAAGTATAGTGAGCTATGTCACTGTGAAGATCGTAAAGCATGAAACATAGACACCGAAATATATGAAGATGTCCCAACGAAAGAAGATCTGAATGTAGAAAGGACAAATGAAAAGAGACTGATGACCATGTGGGAATGTGGCTGCCGATGTAAAGATGTAAAGATGTATTAACAGATCCAACTTTTAGAGAGCCCTTCGCTCCGATCCTCTCGGGAAAAGAAACCGCTAGCCATTCTCCAGCTAAACCTACTAATGCTATCGACTCGTTGTGCCCTTCCGCTGACATTCCGTTCGCTGTGCCATGACACAGACTGTCACCCTCACTCTCCATACAATACCTTTTCCCGCCTAAACAAACTGGGTCTGCAAACCTCTGTTTGTCCACTGCTCCGTCTGCACTTGCATATTCACAGCTTCTGGAAAATGGGGCAGTTTTTTTTTCCTCCCCCTTCAAGCTACGGTTACTCCAGCCTATTCTTTAGCCCAACTATAATCATGCCACGGCACTCCAGTTCAGCACTCTGCTGTGAGGCACTGTCGTCCAAACGCTGCTTGGCCAGGTCCACGAAGAATGATGCCCCGCTTGTTGCGTTGGCCTGGTACCCGGCCAAGAATGGCGCCAGCAGTCCTTCACCTGCCAAGCCGCCAATTTCCCGCACTATGGCCACAAAACCCTACGCCCACCACCCCCATCAGAAGCAAACAAACAGCACAACAATTGAAACCGTCTCCATACCATGTTGCCTTGATCCAGACTTCTCTCTTCATTCTCTCCCTAGCTCTAGCCTCTCAACCCGATGCGACTGCTTCGAGGCAAACCTTACACCTGCAACCCTTCAGCCTGAGAATGCTGTGCGTACCAACCAAACGATTGCAAGCTTGACCTCCTTGGAGCGCTTGCAGCAAGCCTCAAAGACGCACATGGCTGACTTTGCAAATGGCTTCACATGAAACCTGCTCACCATGCACCCTTCATGTTTACAAGTCCACTGTCATGCATTGAACCCACTTTTGCTTTGCAATGTGGAGAACAGCAATGCAAAAAAGGACGTCCTGGTTTGCAACGCTATGGTCCGAGGTAGGATTTCCCTAGCCAAATCCGCACTCGAATCCCACAAAGAATATCCTGCACTCTATAATGAAACATTTTCCAAGCTTCCTCGGTGTTTTTTTTTGCCACCTCAACAAAGCAAACTGCCCCCAAGCTCCGACCTCAGGAAGGCCTGACCTAGGGTATCCCACACGTCGCACAAGTGTGCCAAGAAACTTCATACGCTTCCAGACTGGCATGATCCAGCGCCCAATGCAGCTCACATCGCTTGTGCCGGCGAAAGCTCTGCTCTTTCCGCAGCGCCTTCGCGTCAGCCGGCAACTGCTTTTCGCAGTCTTCTTTCCTTGGTACGTCCCCACACCCATGGTGTCCAGCCTCTATAGCGGCCGGAACAAACCGAAGACATGTCTTCCTCTTCAGACAGGCCACGCAACTGGACCCTGGATCCTACTGTTGAGACTAAAGACTGCTGAGAAAAGAAGTTTTGCCTCCTTTCCATGTGCTATCGGTTGCGTGGCACGAAAAGTTAGCGACAAGTTGCTTCAATGTTTGCGCTAACCTTCTCAAACTCTTAGTGGGATTGGCCTACCACACGCTTCTGCCATACACGGGTTGAAGCAATGCTTCAACCAAAGACAAAGTTTCCCCAACCTATCGCTAGGATTCTATGCACTTGTGGCCGAAAGCCAACAACACCTACGCCGCCCTCATGGCGCTCTTTTTGGTCTTGCGCTTGCCGCTCGGGCCGCTCATGCCCCCTTCAATAAAATTGGGGTCGGCGGCACCAGGGCGTTAGCCCATTCTATAATGGAATTATGTAGTGGTTGACATATCAAGGAAGAATGATTTAATAAACCAATGTTAACCACTAGTATAATCATGCTTGAATGATTCCCCCTTTATGTAGTATGATGTTATCAACCAATGGTCATTCTTCCATGTACTTCAGTATAGTGCCGTAATGGTTTCTATTGGGTTTAGCACATTAAACCACCACCTCCCTTCGCCGTCCTGCGCATAAAAATCTCCCGTGGAAGCTGCACAAAGGCGGTTGAGATCCACAGTGACCACGCCAGAGCCTGCGTCGATCCACCACACGCCACGTACCTGGTCGAGTTCCGGGAGATGAAGTTACCCTCCCCGCAACTATCTTGGACCATGTTCCAGAAAATAGGTGGATGAAGAATTGGACCGAAAATGGTACTGGACCAATTTACTATTTTATTGGACCAACAATTTTCCGCACCAATTTTTGGAAATGCCAAATCCCCCATTTTACTGGAGAGTCATCTTCCAACCCGCTATTCTGCTGGGTCTATGTTAATTTCGCAGGATGGTACCGGATGTGAATCTGACGTAGCGATGTCATCTATAAGAGGAAATCAAAGTGGGGATAGACGTATGAATGAATGTACTATGATCCCAAACCTCTGGAAAACGCATGGAAAAACTTGGGAAGTTGGAAAAGGAAAACCATCAGAAATGAATATCAAAGGAACTGTTTGCCGTGATTGTTTGAAAGAGGGTGACAGGCATCTTCCATGTCGGGAATCATTTGAAGCTTCATGGGTTCACCTGATTTCCAGTCTTGCAATGTGCTAATTGAAAGATTCAACGGCCACATGAGCCGAAATTTGTTAGTCATTACATCCAGCTGGATCATTGATGCTGTATTTTCTATTGAGCCATGAAATGGATGGCTTCCCCTTGATACCTATCATTTATGGGCTTTGGTGGGCTGTGTACAATTGCTCCAAATTCTGCAGATGTTTTGGGCGATGTGGTAAATTCAAACATAAACCCCTACTCAAGCGATCTTACCAAATCTGGGTTTATCATGATTAGGTTTGTTTTCATTTCCAGAGTACATTTTATATTTTCATAGTTCAATATGGTTATTGATTACTATTCTCACCATTAGTGATGATAGGTAAGGTGCCCCCATCCGGGGTTTGCTTCACAGCATCCCATGGGTCACATTCTCCGGCACTGATTCATTGGGTGGAGAGAAGTTGAGTGTGTCAGGTGCCACCTGCAACACTTTCAGAACTGGTGCGCGAAGCACATGGGGAACCTTTGGGCATTTTTCAATTTTGGACAAAAAAAACCTCCATGTTTGGCAAGCCGAAAACGCTGAAACACAGCAAAACGCAATCGAAGACTGACTCGCCTGGCAGCTATTTTACTGGGGTTGCTACCGCCCATATCCATGGCCAAGAGATTGGAATTTATCTGAACTAGGAGCTGCAGGGCCTTGTTCAGGGGAGCGTCATGATGATGGCTTGTTGATCCCCTTCTAGTCGTTTAACTTTCGAACTGGTACAATATTTGCTATTCCCATCGAAACTCAAAAACAGTCAAAACCAGTCGTAATTGCTACTACAATCAATTTTACAGGGTATTGGACAGGAACATTTCGAATGCGAGGTTGGTTTTTTCCAGTGTGCAACCCATCCCCAAATGCCTCAACATGGCACCCCCTGCAACTCAAAAGCGATACCCAGAGCCTGTTCCAGTCTTAAGAGCCTTCGGAGGGCCGCGGGTGACTTCAACCTATGCGCCAGAACCACGTTAAAACATGTGTCCTGACACCAAGAAAAACTCAGCTTTTACCCTCGTTGCAGCCATCAAAACGATTTTGACATGTTTATGCGATCATGTCAGATGGATCGAAAAAATCACCCCAAAATCGGTTGTCTGACGCATGTGCCACAAATTCAAGAGGAAACAATCTGACTTTGGATGGAACATGCCCAGCAAAACATGGTCTCTCCAGAAGACAGCTTTACAAAGGGCCCAGAATGGTGAGCACGCTTTCACCGACCCAATCTTAATCCGTTCATCAATCTCCATGTCTCTCCTAAAGTCGGGGCTTCGTGAATTTGTGGCAACGGATGACTGGGCTCATCCGATTCCGGTTGGGACATTGTTCCCATCCGGTGGATGTATAAGGTACTGGCAGCTGTCGCAAGGAAACCACTAAGGCCACTAGTGTGGCAACGGCTGGCCCGGTCTTTGGGGCCTTAGCATGTCGGATCACGTGGCGGTACAAGGTAGAAACTTGCCAAGTCTAGGTCAACTCGGAGGTTCATCCATGATGAAGGTTCCCAACATGGAAGTATGTAAAGCATGTCTACAAATATAAAGTCAAACTAAACACTGTACGCACATATATAAAGAAAAACAATATAGTAATAAACATGCATAAACAAATAAATCAAACAACAAAAATATATTTACATCTCTCTCTCTCTCTATATATATATATATCTATATATATAACAAAAACATCCATCCATATGTGTATATATATATGTAAAAAACATAAAAGCATCTAAAAAAAAATGAATGTATATACATCCATATAGGCACTGGCACAAGCTTTTGCTAGCCTCTGTTTCATTCCGCTGTCTGCAAGCCCGGTTTCACAAGGATACATACATTTCGGATGCATCCATCGGTGCCAAAGCCTACTCGAGAACAAGTGCATCCTTCTCCGTCCGGTACTACCTTCTCCGGCTTGGTCACACTTCCTTCCTGTTTGCATTACCAGCCGATTTTCTCCCAATCGACATCCTCTCCAACTACTTTTTCTGCTTTTTCACATTCAACTCCGACCTGTGGACTATGGGGGAAGTCTACCACATCTTCTTCTACATAAATTTTTCAATTTTCGCTGGAGGCCTTCAACACTGTTCTAACTGGACATCTTTTGAAAGTTCGGAGGAGGGAATGTGGAGGGGGCGCTTAACAACCAGTGCAGTGGCTCATTTCCGGTGGCCTCAAAAAACGCTTCGGAATCACTTCTCCTGTTCACGTTTCCAGCCGATCTCTTCTTCATCGACAACCACTTCTCTCTGTCATGGTCACAATCAACTCAACCTTGTGGACTATGGGGGAAGTCTACTACATTTTCTTCTACATCGAGTTCTCCTTTTCCTTGCTGGAACAATTTTTCACCAAGAACTTGTTTCGGTGTGGAACCTGGCAGTCAAACACCATCCCAGGCATTGTCAGTCTTTTTTGGCGCTGCAGTTCAGAGACCACCCTGCGCACCAGCCTGCGAACCAGGCTGATCTCCAAGTTATGGCTTGTGTTGCAAAATTTCCACAAAAGTAATCTTAACGCAACCATTGCAGCGTCAATATACAAACATGTATTGTATAGATTTGTACTGCATACAAATAGTGAGACGTACAATAAATCTGTCATTTTTGAACTTAGAAATCAAAGCCAGCGAAACTGACACCACATTCACCACGTGCAATAATGTTCATGTGTACTTGCGCGTGTGCTGTCGCATAGGCCCCTTTTCAACTTGCTCGCAAGCACTGTAAAGCTTGCAGTACAAACCGTGCGCAACACAATCCGCAAAAAGGTAAAGAAATACTTGCGGTAATAAGAGCTGACTTGATAGAAGATAGCGTCACTAGAACAGATGCTGACATGAAAGATTTTCCCACGAGAGCAAAAACAATCGTGATTTCCCACAAAGGCATGAGATCAGAGCTGAGAAAGCAAAGTAATTTTGGCACGGTTCAGGTCAATTGTAAAGCTCTCAAAGTGGCAGATGTCCCTGTGCCCATCGGATTTGGTTACAATCACTGCCATGTTATGCTGATGATGCGATTAGCAGGGTTCGTGGCTTTTGACGCTAACGGCGATTCTTTTTGGACCCGCCGAAGTTGCTTCAGCAAATAAAATATTGAGATGCTCGAAAATAACACTATCATAAAACAATCCGTGACTGCTGCGCATCCCGTCCCTAACTACTCGTACGTACTATGTTGTATATCTTAAATATGTACATAGCGAAACAACTATGAATATATAGATGTATATTGTGCAGTACATACATTATACATGTAGATATACATCAATATCAATATCAAATATATAAATAGGTATACACGTATATAAATAGGTGTATATATATATATGTAAATATGCATATAGATATACATGTATGTATATATATATATATCTATATAAATACACATGTAATTATATGTAAAAAATAGGTAGATATTTGTATGTATGCACATACATATGTAAATATATATATTCATGTAACTACATATATATATATATATATGTATATGTATATGTATCTACATAGATGACAGCTGGCCAAAACGACCAAACCTTGGCATTCCATATGCCTTACTGGACCTTGATAGCATTTGAGATCACGGCCATGGGCACTGCCGTGGCGGCCGAATTCGGTTCTACGGGGCTCAGTTTATCAAGGAAAATATGGCGTGTTCCGGTGGATGATTTTGGAGGATTTTGTTAAGTAATGTTTGGAACATCATAAAATTGGAGTGCAAGTGAGACTGGGGGCGTTGGAGGATTTTCGGATTCTGGATGTTTTCGGATAGCATTGTCTGATAATAGGGTACCCCTGACCCCATTGATCAATCATTCTGCTCCTGTTACAATGGCCATTTGCGGGGTACACATATGGGGATTCTGATTTGGAATAGGGATTAATCCCATCCCCCTAATGTTCAACAGCTTCTGGTGGCTCTCATGCCATCTGAGGATTGCTGCAGCCAAGAAAGGTCTGCATATAGTACCTATCAATCGCAACAGTGGTCGTGATAGGAGATCAGGTTGGCTTTCATGGTGCGCATCAAGTACATGATGAACAATAAAAGCTTGAGGCATTTTGGGGTCCCTAACTGCCAAAAGCTCATCAGGAATCATGAACTCCCCGCCAAACTGGCTTGTTTGTTTGGAACCCTCCCAACTCCTTGATGATAGGAAACATTGCACTCTGGAGTATTTAATTGGTGGTTTGGGATATTTCGTGCTATCCAGTAGGGCTGGCTGGTTCATTGTATCTTTTTCATGGATTTAATATGTCAGCATTGGTTTACAAGTTTGTACGGTTTCGCAGTTATGTGGGCAGATATCCCAATAAATCCCTCACACACCTAGATCGACGATTCCAACCTTTCACAAGACTGCAGTGCTGAGCATTTAGTGACCTTGAAGAGGTCCTGAAGTTTCATCATCATTCTTTCTGGTTTATCACCATACAGCCACTGGTTCTTGGTTTCAATCACTACATTCTCATTCTATCCTCGTTTTGGATGGTGAAATCCCCATTTCAAGATGGAAACCACCAACTAGCTACTTAGTCCACTAATACCTCAGCCATCAAAATTCCGTTCATACCTCAGTATATCCCCATTAAATCATCTAAAAACACCTGGAACAACAGGTTTTTTTCCCTCTGCGCCCCTCGCCGCGGTGCCGCGCAGGCTGCATGGCACGGCACGCTGCCCTAGGAGAGCTGACCCTTCAGATGCCTCAGTACCTGCTGCAAGGGTCATGGACTGTCCCGCAACGGGGACAGTCTATTCGGTTTATTCTTCGGGTACATGTGGGTTTGGCTGAAAATGGTTAGTATACCATCAAACAACCACTTTAATGGGAATACAATGATAAACCATTGAATTATGGGGTACCCGATTTTCATCAAACCATCAGTTTCGCTGAGGAATCAAACTTCTAATACCTCAGTAAATCATCAGCCCATAACCCGCTTCTGCAGCTTCCGATACCCTCCCCAGCTGAAGCTAGCCTGGTTCTTGATCCATTCCCGGTCGTGTGGCCGATACTCTCCAACCTGCCATTTTTGCGCTGACCATGAGAACAGGACTGAATAGATCAAGAAAGCAACCTTAGGCTCAAGGGGCTCAATCGACTCAATGTACCCTCTGGCGATTAAAACATGGCTGGAAAATCCAAAACCATCTTTTGCAAATTGCGAAAACAATTGGGTGATTGCCATTGTCAAGGATCGAACTGTACTGGGGCACTATGAAGGATGACAAGGTAGCGGAACCACCTCACTTAATGGGCCAACACGTTTGATTTGGGCATTGTTTTGCCTTGCCCAGATAGATATATCTGGATATTGGTCACGACCAACTTTAATCCACAAGACGGGATACAATTGAGCTGTCATGACAAAGGATAAATCATTGCTATCATTGTTATCATTATTCCAAATTACTATGACCATTGTTATCATTATTGTCACCAAAGATACTCATGTGGTAAATCCAATAATAAGCCAATCGTCAAATTGGGCATGGCTTATGAAATTGGGTTCCCCACATCACCCGTATTCAGACAACCAAATGCTGCTTCGTGGGATTCCGTCTGGGTGTGTCTGAATGGGGTATCCCAAAAAATATCCAATGGTCAATCATCATTTTCCCCATCAAACTGCCAAAAATGGGGGGGATGTCCCGATGCCCCATTTTCAAATAAACCGTCAGTATATTCCCATCCCCATTAAACCACCATTCTTGTTGCTTCCCATGAAATCTCCTATGATCCGTGGCCTTGGCATCATAGACCATACACGCGATGTCCTCCAAACGTTCCACGAAGTGCCAGAGGTCCTCATCGCGATACGCAGAATATGGACATACGCAATGAATTGGATATCTGGGGATTGGGAGTATATGTGCATATATGTAATATAATATATATATATATGTATAATATATATATATATATACATATTGTTATACATGTTATTATACATATTATTATAACATATTATAACCAACAATGGCTCCTAAAGTGACTGAGGAGAAGCATCCCCCAAAATGGGAGTTTGACCATATAAACATCCCAGAATTGGACATCATGCCTCTATACATCCATATAGTCATCTTATTGGATTGTTCCCCCTTCTGCGAATCGTTTGGGTGTATGGATGTGGGTCTGGGTGAGGGTTTGGACCCGCAAAAGATTGGTGATTCTAATGATCTGAAACCATCCAACATTTCGGGGCTGATGATCTTGACCATGGCATGACCATTTCATGGCCGAGAATTCTGGCATGGCATACCCTGGCTATAGCTCAAGAAATCAACCCCTAAGGTTGGATGATTTAGGATGATTTAGGATGGTTTAAGTTCCCAAAGAACACAACCAGTCACAACCAATTTTTGTAGGTCCATTAGGCTGTTCTTTGGGTATTCTTTGTATCCCAATTTCGATCATTTTTACCCCCGGGCAAAGAGTGGAAACTGAGGCAGAGAGGCGAAGAGCAAAGTTGATCATTTCACTCGTATTTCCCCATGAAAATAGATATACATAGATAGATAGATAGATAGATAGATAGATAGATAGATAGATAGATAGATAGATAGATAGATAGATAGAGAGATAGAGAGAGAGAGAGAGATAGAGATAGAGATAGAGATAGATATATAGATATACATATAACTTGCCGGAACATCGTCAATTCTTGTGACACGTCTCATGCCATATCTATCACATCATGTGAAACAATGCCATCTCATGCAAGCTATGTGCTATGATGTGCTATGTATCTCTTTTTCAAGAAAAGACACAAATGGATTTGTCTGAAAATAGGGTACCCTAAATCCACTGGTTAATCGTAATCTTCCCTATTAAACTTGCCATTTGGGGGTATTCTTCCCTACTAACTACTAACATATTAAAATTGCCATCTGGGTGTCAACATTGCCTAATGAAAATCCACTGGATCATCATTTTCAGCCATAGATTTTTCTGAACCCCCACTTCTTTTTTGGGACACTGATCTTAGAATCATCTTCATATCTGGCCTCCACGGTATATTTCGCTTGAGCTCGGCCACCATCCATCTTGATGACCTCAGGGCACGGTAGGGTTGGTCTCCTTCGTTTTAATTGTGGGATTTCACCAATGATTTCATGATCCATAGGGATTTCACCAAAAGAATGAAAATGGATCCATTTCCAAAGGGGGGATTGGCCCGCCATTTTTCAGGGTCATTTCATGTTTGGGGCCGGTTTTGAGCCATGGAATGGTGAAATGCCAGTTGAAGGTGGCAAGAAAAACATGGTCAGCCAACTGGATTGACTGCGGTGGTTGAAGGCAAACACAAACATGATCACACGGGGGTTTGCTGCCAAAACTTTTCCCTAAACCAAGAGGTCGCTCGAATTTATTCAGATTGCTGGTTCATATGATTCATATGATGTTGAGGCCCTCATGTTTGCGAGATACCCTCCAGTACACTACCATAGCTATGGAAAATCCCCATTTAGAGATGGTTTAGCTATGAAAGATGGACATTTTCCATAGCAAACTGCCATTTTTTTTTCAAGAGGGTACATCCACATTTTTTTTCTGTCGAACCCAATTTCTTTGACCCATCGCCTGCTCGTACATTTGGCAAATGTCGTCCATTGCCCGACTCCTCAGCAATGGCTTTTTTTGGACCGATACATAGCTGGGGAAAACTGACACTGATCCAAGCGGAAAAAAATCACAATGTTTTGGTAACTCCAACAAATCGAATAATTTTTCTTTGTGGCATGTTTCTTGCATATTCACCTAGTGGTAAATTTCGGTAAATAAGGCCACTGGTTTCTTATTGGGTGCACAGGTCGAGGAGTTCGTCAACTTCATCCCAGTAAGATCAGGCCTGGATCAAAAATAGCGACCAATTGAAGCAGCCTTTGATCCAAAAAGCAGGATGAAACCATCCACTTTTTGGCACCGCCTTCCGGCCCGCAACTGGGAAGCCCTGCACTGTGTCATGCTCTGAGTACCTGCGCCACGGGTCCGCAGGCTTCCAAGCAAGGAGAAACACCAACTGCAGGGACGAACTACCCATCTGGCAAAGCTTGAAGAGGACAACTCTATGAGGAAGTATATTACCACAAATGAGGAAGTAATCACTCAATAGATTCACTTTTTGTTTCATTGCCATTTTTGATTACCATGGGGTGATGTCCTTTGCACCAAAAAGGGAAACACGACCCAGGACCCAAGACCAGCATGGTCGCTGCGGGCACGTCTTGCCACTGCTCTTGTCGGAGTACTGGACCAGCAACTGGCATGATACCCACATCAGCTGTCTCCTGCTTTTTCTGTCCAAAGCAACTATTATACAAGTAATGTGCCAAAATGTGCTAAACCGAGCTAAGAAATCAGACCTTTACCATTTGGGGCCCTAACTGTTGGGCCTTTTTATTGGAATGGTTCCCTTCTTCCAGCCAGTTCAGATGAGCAGAATTTGCCATGGAAGATAAACAGTTTGCAGCTGTTGCTTACAGAAAGCTTTCAGAAAATTATTGATGTGGTGATACTTACCATCTATATCTTTACGATTGATATACCATTTCCATTCATTACCGGTTCTTATGGGACCCATCTTGATGGCATCCCGGTCGGATAACCGTCGGATAACCGTCGGATAACCATGTCAGCAGGTCGATTGTATGGCCCCCAGGCACTCGACTGGCGGAGCCCAAAGAGATGGCGAAAAATCGACCCTCTGTTCATCTCTGTTCATCATGTCAAGGTGGAAAATCCTCCAAAATATGGCGTTTTAATATGTTTTAATGGGAAAATCACAGTTTTTATTAGGGATTTACCAGCTTGCCATGTCTGATTGCCAACGTGCAACCAAAATGGATACATCGACATTCCCAGCCACCCCCCCCTGGCACCTGTCGGATTGACCTGCGGCAAACTTTGGAAAAACATGTGAATGTGATCTCGGTCCCTACCAGACAGCCAATTTTACTGTGGTCGATTCCTATTGATCAAGTGGCATGTACAATGAAGAGCATTAGCACTTCTAGCTGGGAAGTGGCATTGTCTTATGATAGCTGGATGTTTTGTTGGTGGATCATCACACCCAGAAACAAGTCTTTGAAGCCCTGTCTTGTAGGTAAAATCATCCGTACCAATGGCTACCACTTTGAATTGGCTTTGCCCATCTTCCTTGCCGCTGAACAGCAACCAATCAAGCAGGTCCTTCTTTTCGTGAGACGAAGAGGCGCTCAGGTGAAACATTTTACGAGAATCCACCACAAAAGCAACCATGCTGAAGCCAAGAGTGGCCAAAAATCAGATGAACCTGCTTCTCCCATGATGCTCGGCAGCGAGTTGAGAGTCCAGTGTGTGAAAATAGCGAGCACAGCAGTCACGAGACCCACCGAAATGGCAGCCACAAGGCGGGACGAGACTTTCATCAATGGAGTACCCAGTTTGATGGCCACCTGCTGTCCTAAGAGGAATGCAACTGGAAGAGCACTCAAAGGCATGGAATAAAATCTGCTAATCGCCACTATAGACATCCAGAATTTGAGCATCAGTTCCATCTCCTGAACCCACAGATTCCGCATCCATGCAACACTGTCACAGAGAAAAGGCGAGAAAACGCCACACATGATTAAGAGTAGAGTTGACTGGGGCATTATCAGTTTCCTGCTCACACCAAAGTTGGCTTCAACTTTTTGGAGCAGGGTTGTGCGCACTTCCTGGTCAAACTTGTCAAGATGTTCTTCGTCCGCGCCCCCATACCACTCCTTCAAGGCACCAAACACCAGTTTCCGGTCACACAGCAGGGCTTGACCGGTTTCCGGGTGCTGGTGATGGTTTGCACAGCAAAAACAGTCGGAAACCTTTACACTAAACTCGCGCAGTTGCCGATTCACATCCTGAATCTCCATCCACCAGCCCAACACAAAGTACGCTGCCCAAGAACAAGCAGCAATTGCAACAATGACAAGGGGGACATCAGCGGCGCTCGAAAGTATCATGACTGACTGCGGTGGTCGAAGAATTGGAATAGCAGCCCACCGGGAAATTTGTAAGGCAGCCACCATGCACAGACTGAACACAATGAGCCCTAGCAGCAACCATGCTGTTGCCACAGGCAGCAATACCATTGTTGGCGCATTCCGGTGCCGCAAAAAAGCAGCAACCTCTAGGCAACACCAAAGACGAGAAAAGTATCGCGAGGACCACAAGATAATCAACTCTTCTGACTGATCTACAAAAGAAGCCAGACCCCAAATTCCTTTTGCCTTCAGCTCCAGATTGTGCTGTGCAATGCATAGTTTGTCCAGGAAAACAACTCTTGGTCTTCTGAAGAAGCTGGAAACTCTCTGCCAAAAGCACAGGAAGAACACGAAAACCAGTTGCGGTAAAAGGGAAACCAAAACTGTAGTCCGGGTAGACCAGTTCGTGGCGGTCACTATGTCCTGGAAAGGTTCAACTTCCCTGGAAAGACCAACGATCGTGGCACATGCCGTGGCTGCAAAAGCTGCAGCACGGCTATTGAAATAGATCAACATGACCAGAAGCTTGTTGCTTCGCATGGTGCCCCAGTCATGGCTCAAAAAATAATCAAATTTGGATACTTGGAAGCTGAGACCATAGTCACGGGCTTGGACTTGATACATGCTTTGTGATGGGTTGGATGAAAAATGTTTGCCCCATCCACTGAGACAAACACTCAAAGATACACCTCGTAGCATCGAGGCATCCAGTCGTTTCAGCAGCTTATTTTCCGCAGGCGCAGAGATCGCTGCACCGAGCTTGGCCGGAAGCGCCGGAAGGCGTTCTTCGCCCACCGACCAGCTGTCTGGATCATCGGGATCGTAGGGATCGTAGGGATCGGCCATTTTGAAAACTGGTTGGACTTCCCTGAGAGAACAGGCAGCGAACTTTCGCAACAGCGCCTCCAAAACATCTTCCATTTACTCCCTTCCCACACAGCCCATCATCTTGCCTTGTTCTCCTTTGTTTTTTTGGTTTCATCCCCTTTTTTTCTCTCTCCTTTTTTTTTTTCCTCTCTCTCTCTCTCTCTCTCCACCTATTATTAAATCCAATCCAAAATCACATTGAATCTGCATGAATATCTGTATAAACGCATATAAAACGATAAAATCATCCATGGTTCACACAAATTTCTCACTCATTACCCATTGAAATCGCCATTTTTTTTCCGGTCCCAACCTCCAGCTCCATAGTCCCGGCGCGGCGTCCCCTTGGCTCCGGAGGTTCCGACACGTTCGCGTGCCCAGTTCCTGAGGCGATCCAGAAATATCCCTTGAGATACAATTCTATATACGTAAATAATGTGTGTATATACATAGTATGTACATATGTCTATATGTCTATATGTCTATATATATATATGTATATATATATATGTATATATGTATATATATATATACATATCATATGTATGTGTATGTATGTATAATGTATATCTATCCTTGTGTCTCCAGGGTATCTGTCGGAATAAGCCATGGCGATCCATCCAATCAACATCCCTGAAGGCTCCAATTTCTGGGGCCAGAGCTTGTCGATGGAGGGCCGTACGCCATAGTTCCCATAGTCAGATCCTTTTCGCCCTGCCAGGAGCTGCTTCGCCAGTGAAACACATGAGCCTTCTTAGAATGGGGAACCTCCCCATGGGGTTTCCTTTCAAAAAAACGCATTCTTTTTGGATGATAACTTGGGGTCCTCATTTTACCCAAATGACAAGCAGCTTTCCGGAAAGGTTGTTCCATCTCCAATCTTGTCTACGGGAAAATAGATTTAGTCTCCAAACATAGGAGCCACAAACTGAAAACGGCAACTCGCTCAAAAAAACATGGGATTTTATCTTGAATGACGCTCATCAAATATATTGAAAAAGATTGGTGTCATGTACATGTTTGGAGCCAACAGTGGCCATGACCGATTTCGCCTTTTCCATCTCCACCTTTGCGTCCTTTTCCTTTGCCCCAACCCATGGCTGAGGTCACAATGGAGCAGTGGAGCAGTTTGCGCTGCAAAGCGTCTTCAGCATGTGCTTCAAAGGGTTCAAAAAGCTTGAAACTTCAAATTTTGCAGTGTGATGCAAGTCCATACTGGTGCTGAAAGATGGACAACGAAACACACCAAGCCAACTATGAGCCAAATATTCCATTGCCATGCATATGTTTGGAGCCACCAAAGCACTTGTGATCTCGCATCAGTTGAACAGTGTTCAAAACCCTCTGTGAAATCCATTTCATCCTGGCTGGTTAAGAAGAGGATTCCGAGTTCATGACTCATGATCCAGAATACACTGGGTAGTGTACTCGCCCTTTAACAACCACTCCACCATTATTTATCAACTATATCCCTATAATCTTGATGATTCAACACCCCAGACATATTTAGCCAATATAATTGGGTAGTGTAACCCTACAACGAATCATCAAGCAACGTTCGACTTTTGAAGCAAGATGCGTATGGCCACCCACATTAGGGTGGATGGGACCCTTAGGGTCCAAGGATGGCAAGATCGCCTGGACCAACAGCGACGCGGGCTATGTACAGATACAATCACGGACTTGCCGATGTCATGCGAGAAGCAAAACACCCTTTGATATCGACTGCAGCTGCAGCCAACACCAAATCATATCGAAAGCAGGATTTTACCGCCATGCTGGGCAAAGATTTCATTTTTTTGGGACATAGGGCTGAACATACATGGACAACTGGGAAACTTCCAATGACCTAAAATTCACCGGGACATATCGATTTCATGACATCGACGTTTGGGGCCCTCAGCTAGAAGGTTCAGCTTTGGGACTATCACCTTCATCCAGTTCCTGCAACGCTCGGTCCACGTCCTGCGGTCGCCACTGGGGTGGCGCTGTGAGTTTTTGGAAGCCGTGGCCCATGGAATTCTCGATGCTTTGCTGATGATTTACCTATGAACTTGGCCCATTCATAGTTGACCTACCTTTGAAATTGATGATTTTCCAGCAAACTGTGCAACTACCAGAGGGGATCAATTGAAAACTTGACTCTGCACCAACAGCAGCAAAGGCATTTCGAACATTTTCGGCAACATTTCGCCTGGAAAGTGACGCCCCCCCCAAAAAAAATGGTGAAACGCATCGGCTGATGTAGTCGTTGTCGATTTTCACCTAAAAAGGATGGACAAGTTGTGAAAAGAATCAACCACATATCTCAGTGACTTCTTGGTAGGGGAAAGGCGTGCTCTGTTCCCTCAATTATCGCAGTATAGTTGTTTCTTCCAAGCACATCATCATTCAAATTCAATGCTTCTACGGACTTCTACCCTTTGATTATTTAACATAGCTATGGCATCTTGCCCATTTATAGATGATTTATAGTGATTTACCTATCAAACATGTGGTGATTTTCCATGCCTACGTTAAATCACCAAAGGATGATTTCTGCTTCTAAACCTGGTGTGTTGGGCGGACATTTTCAACCTGATCTCCGTCATCTTTGGGTGTGGGGTCGGCCTACCCCAAGCACTCACCGGATGATACCAGGTCAAGGGCTTCACTTGAGGGAGCAGATCTGAGTGCCTCTAGTGCCGAGCACTGAATGTAAACTTGGTCCAAGAAATAAACCTCAAATGATGGGTGAGAATTAAGCATGGTTTATGGATGGTCTTCTGGAGTTACCATGAGGTAAACCAACATAGATGTGGAAAACCCATGGTGTTTCTCCAGGAATATCATCTACAATTGGTGGAAATTTCTCTGGGTCGATTTACTGGAGGCTACCTTTCTACTTAGTTCCTTCATTCAATGGATTGGTCTAGGGAAAATTTTACAGTAAACTCCTATATTTCCAATATTTCATGGGTAAAATCATTGTTTCCTATAGATTTTCCCCTAAACCAATCCATTGAATCATTTTTCGGGGCTCCCGAAAACCCCCCGGACTGTCCTCTGCCCCCGCCGACAGGCGCCGTTGAAGCTGAGGGGCTGCAGGTCGGTGGCCCTCGCGGAGCAGTGGGAGTCCAATGGATCATACGGTCACCAGTTGGGTCATATTGCCGCCATGCTATGGATATCAACAACTGGTAATCATTGTGGAAAATACCCATTAGTATGGACAAATTATGGATATTGCTGCAATAATATGGATTTTTCTATAGGGTGAATAGCCATGATCATTCGAATAATATCCATAATATCCATAATATCCATATTGTTGTGTAAAATATATACTGCAAATATTAGTAATAGTATACTGCAACAACTGGTTAATATGGTCAATATGGATGATAATAGGGTAGGATTGATGTTACACTCGCTCTAGTGGTGAATAGTACTCTATGGTTTGGATTATTACCGTCATACTAGTATTGATTAATATGGACCAATCCGTTCCCCGATTCATATCAAACACCTTGCAACCATACTGGATGTAGGGGACAAAATTACATATTTAGGACCATAGAATCACGGTGTAACTGATATGAACGGATGGGACTATGTTTGACTTTTTGATCCCAGTGGATGGACTTTGTTCAAGCTTGTGGTTGGGTGATGCATGGACTTGGAAAGCCATGACCCTCAAATAGAACACCATGTGCAACATTCTGTGTAAAACCAGTGCACTCCTAGAAATTATCCTCCTAGAATGCTCCGATAGGACACTCTGTTGAAACTCGTCTTTGCAACACTCTTGTAGAAACCTCTTCTTTACACATGGAATACATTGACAATCCTCAAGTCGTGGCGACCCCAGTAGAGTCTCGCCAGGCTTTCGCGGGAACTGGAGGCCCCGAAACCGTTGTTAGCATCTTTTGGCCCATACAGCAGTAATCTTTGGTCTGCTAGGTCTCAACTTGTGTTTCTGATTGCCTTTGGTGCGCCATCCCGCGGCTTCTCGCATACGTTTCCGAGTATGGCTCTTCTAACATCGAAGCACATGTGCACATATACATGTACATATATATATATATGTATATATACACACATACATATATATTATGGATATACATAATATATATATATATATACACGTTTACATACATTTACATACAAATATACATATACATAGAATTACATATATCATCAAATATACATGCATATGAATATATACATATGTAAACATAAAACTGTTTGTCATTTGTCCTGCCTCGCTGGAGGAACGCATCAGAGCAATGGCACGCACGGCTTGGCGCACCGAGGCACCTGTGCGAGGAACAGCCGAAAAGGACGGGCAAATTCAAAGGGTTGAGATGGTTCATGGATGTTTATGTTAGTGTTTAACCCAGTTAATTTATGAGGGATAATAACTATAGTTCACTGGGTTAAAACATGTTTGATCATATCCAAAAATGGTTTAATGGGTGCTTATCTAATATAATTTAATATCTATGGTCACTTCATATAGTTAACTAATGCTGACTACTTGGAGGATCACCTGAGGTTAATGGGTGTTTATGAAGGATAATAACTATAGTCAACTGGGATAATAAGTATAGTTAACTAGGTTTAATCATGTTTATAACTGGCTCAACTACTTGGAGGATCAGCCCATTTAGTAAGTGGTTAGTAAGTGGGGTTCGAAGCCAGTTAGTTGTAATTGGATCATTTACTGAATGGGGACTTAGTAACCAGGGTTATTAACGACTTGCCAAGTGGGATGATTCCTCCAAGCATACAAGGGTTATATACTGTATGTAAAGAACATATAGGAATGGATCATGACAGGATTTCTGATGAATGCCCGCTTTATGTATACCTTGCCTTATGCCAATTTTTACAGGAACACATTTGATAACCATAGGATTTTGGGATGCCCTATTTTCAAACCAATCCATGTGGTTATGCAAGGATTATTATGCAAGGATTATAGATAAACATACCTATGTATAGAAATGGATTAGGATTCATAAGCCACTCATATTCTTGTCGTGTTCTTGGGGTTTGGATCAAACATTTCGAGTCCCTGAATCCCATGGTTTAACAACTCATTTTCCTCATTCAGATTTCCATTGTTGGGTGCGCTTTGCTTGGGTGGTAGTCTTGCTGGAACGATTTGTCACATCTGATCTCTGGCGTGACCATCCCAATTGACCAACCAGAGTTTATCCAGGATTGAACTTTTCTGGATGCATATTGCCCAGGATGGTTCCCCTTCTTCTTTAAAGTGAATAACCACGAACTGAATCTTCCGAAATCTTAGAACAATAAACTTTCAGGATAGTGTTGCGGTGCTAGGGCGCACGCTTGATGATTGACATCAATCTCGACATCAATCTTGACAAATTCTCATAGTTCCCAAACCAGCAATACATCCTTTTTGGAGGGTTTTCCCAAATTGATTTGTCAAAGGTACCCCCATCCCATCTCATTATATCAGTTGGTTGAAAGCTTTCCATGGTTTGCAATCAATAATCCCAGAAGTATAACTCCCATCAAAAAAACAACAGACACACACAATGATCCCAGGTTCTTTTTCTGGCTCACCCATCATTCCTGGGGCCGTTGGGGCCGGCCATCGCAGTCGGAACGGCACCTGCCGTTTTCCATTTGGAAGTTGTTCCTAGAAGGCTGCGCTCCTGGACGAACTTGGAATGCTGCCCACATTGGTGATGTGAAAATCGGGATATCATGTGTGATATCAATGGGGAAATCATGAAATGACATGTGTATGTTCTGATAGGAATGGGATCCAACATATCATGATGATCCATAGGTTTATGAGCGATAAGTGATATCAACCAATCAAACATGCTCTTTTTGAATCATTGATGTAGTGTTTCATAGTTCACCAAACCCGAAATATGAGGTGATTCCCGGGTACTTCCCTTCACCATCATCGACATCGCTATACGTCATGGGGAGGTCGTCCGAAGATTCTTCGAACGAACGGCCAAGGTGAGTCCTCCCAGTCTCTGGCAATTTATCATAGCTAGGATAGCTATTGAAAATGGCCCATTTAGGTCGATAATCTACCTTTTGAAGCGATGATTTTCCAGTTCGCAAACCGTTGAACTACAAAAAAGAATCCGCAGCAGCGGTGGCCATTTTCACGACATGTCTGCATCATGTTCCCCTCTAGTTTTATATCTGATCCCAAAGATATGGAATACCCATCCCAGTAAAATCAACCAAAGATCCTCTAACATCCCATTAAATAGTCTGTATATCTAGCTATATGCGGAATTTTCCCCAGTAATCCTTGGCTTACTCCCGGGTTTCCGCTAGTTATATCCCATCCAATATCACCATCATCCCAGTGAGGTGGCGATGTGAGGTCGAAACATAATCCATTCAGACATTCCAACCATCCAATCACCATTCAAACCCAATGGAGGTCTCCGAAAATGGGGGGATCCCTAAAATTAACCATGGATTGAAAACTCCTAAAATGGTCGAATGACTTGAATGATTTGGGAATACCCCCATGACTTAGGAAACCTCCATATAGTGCTGCTTTCAGTAACTAAATATCAGATGATATAAATATCAAATTAACATCACTATTACAATCACCATTAAATCGCCATGAACATCTATAAAATCACCATTAGATCATCATCAAATCACCATGAAATCACCATTAAACTACGTTAAATGGAGGTTTCCCAAAACAGGGAAATGCAGTTTCCACCCTGAAGTTGTAAATGATGAGATTCCAATGGTGATTTTCCATGGCTCAGTTCTTGGACCGTCGCATCGTGGAAACGTTGGACCCGCGTGGGACGTCGCACCTTCATGGCCAACCTCTTCTTCTCTTCTCGCAGGGTGGCAGCGGCATTCTTCAGCGCCACGCAGGCTTGCTCCACCTACACATCTATGGCCAAAATATGAAGACATCCCCATGAAAAAATGGGTTTCTATGGGAAAATATGGGACAATATGTGAAAACACTCTCTGGTAAACTAACAGTTTGCTTTAGAAAATTACTTTCTTCGAGCGATCCCCACCATGAGTGTGATACAGATTTTGACATTCTTTCTGGCAAACCTTTCTGGCAGGGAAGAGGAGGAGAGGACAACTCTGATGAAATCTAGAGACCGAAGGTCTCTAGATTTCATCAGAGTTGTCCTCTCCTCCTCTTCCTCTTGGCATTCTATCTGGCATTTCCGACATATGCTCTGCCATTCTCTCTGCCATTCTCTCTGACATATGTTCTGACATTCTTTCTGGCATTCTTTCTGGCATTCTATCTGACATTCCTTCTGGCATTCTAGCTGGCATTCTTTCTGGCATTCTATCTGACATTCCTTCTGGCATTCTAGCTGGCATTCTTTCTGGCATTCTATCTGACATTCTTTCTGGCATTCTTTCTGGCATTCTATCTGGCATTCTATTTGGCATTCTATCTGGCATTCTATCTGGCATTCTATCTGACATTCTTTCTGGCATTCTTTCTGGTATTCTATCTGGCTTTCTATTTGGCATTCTATCTGGCATTCTATCTGGCATTCTATCTGGCATTCTATCTGGCATTCTTTCTGGCATTCTATCTGACATTCTTTCTGGCATTCTATCTGACATTCTTTCTGGCATTCTATCTGGCATTCTATCTGGCATTCTATTTGGCATTCTATCTGGCATTCTATCTGGCATTCTATCTGGCATTCTTTCTGGGATGTATTCTGACATTCTACCTGGCATTCTATCTGGCATTCTATCTGGCATTCTTTCTGGCATTCTATCTGACATTCTATCTGGCATATCTTCTGGCATTCTATCTGACATTCTTTCTGGCATTCTATCTGGCATATCTTCTGACATTCTTGCTGGCATTCTATCTGGCATATCTTTTGACATTCTTTCTGGCATTCTATCTGGCGGTTCAGGTCCGGCAGTGCCCACTGGGATCCGGGGCTCGCGGTTGAGGTCCGGCAGTGCCCACTGGGATCTGGGGCTCGCGGTTGAGGTCCGGCAGTGCCCACTGCGATCTGGGGCTCGCGGTTGAGGTCCGGCAGTGCCCACTGGGATCTGGGGCTCGCGGTTGAGGTCCGGCAGTGCCCACTGCGATCTGGGGCTCGCGGTTGAGGTCCGGCCGTGCCCACTGAGATCTGGAGCTCGCGGTTGAGGCCCGGCAGTGCCCACTGAGATCTGGAGCTCGCGGTTGAGGTCCGGCGTTGCCCACTGGGATCGGGATCTCGCCGTTGAAGTCCGGCAGTGCCCACTGAGATCTGGAGGTCGCGGTTGAGGTCCGGCGTTGCCCACTGGGATCGGGAGCTCGCCGTTGACGTCCGGCTGGGATCTGGGGCTCGCGGTTGAGGTCCGGCAGTGCCCACTAGGATCTGGACCTCGCGGTTGAGGTCCGGCAGTGCCCACTGGGATCTGGAGCTGGCAGATGGAGTCCGGCAGTGCTTCGATCTGGAGCTGACGAGGAGGAGGCGGGAGGAGGAGGCNCACTGGGATCTGGAGCTGGCAGATGGAGTCCGGCAGTGCTTCGATCTGGAGCTGACGAGGAGGAGGCGGGAGGAGGAGGCGGGAGGAAGCGGGAGGAAGGGAGGAGGATGTCCACCCCCCGCGCAGCTCTGTTAAAATCTAGTAACCCTCACCTGGCAGGTGGGGAATCAACATTTTTAATAGCAACATCAGCTATACATGGGCCATTTTCAATAGCGATGTTAAGTTCCCGGACTATCTTTGTGGATCTTCTGTGTATATGCACAGGAATAGTAATAAGTATATCAACATCCATATCAAATTGTATGCATATGGATCCATTGGTAATATTCCACATATTGACACCGCGTAATTTCTCAGTATCCTCATGAATGGTTGGTATGTTCCACTTCATAAATGCTTTGCAATTCCCCCCCCCATGTTGACATTTTGTCTTGAGATCCATACCAATAGTAATAGTTTGTTGCTGGTTAAATGCCAATATATCCGATTCTATTACTGTATATCCCAGCAGTGGTCTCACAACACTGTCGATTTCCTGTTTCGGAAACCATGTATACTCCATCGCGTGAAATATTCCCAGTATATCACCATTATACCAAGTACATTCCCACAACCCTTCAATAATGTAAGATAGCTATGGGAATTGGCCCATTTCCATTTGATGCATTTAGTTCGGTTTATCCCCAGTATATGGTTATATACTCCAAGATATATGTATATATCTATATATACATAGATATTCTATAATGATCATTGTATCCAACTTCCATTATATACCCAATAAATGCTACCTATTCCATAAACTTGGTAAGCCCAACAATAAATCCCATTAACCAACCATTTGGGGTCACTTTGCATCACCTACTAGCATTGGAACAAATATAATTGATACGTGTATATATGTATATGTATATACACGTGTATATAGGAAAAACCTTTCAAAGATACAACAGTATTTTACAACTGTTTTAGTGGGAGTTGACGTTTCTATCTTCTTTTTTGGGGTGCTGGATATATGTGTATATATTATAATGTGTATATATATATATGTATATATCCAATAAATGGTCGGTTTCATACCACCAAGACACAGAAACAGGCCTCCTCAGCTAGTTCTTTGGGCACTTTCTCTCGCAGCTGTTGCAGTTGGGACATGCACTCTTCTACCACCTCTCGCGGGCCCAGTGAAAGAGGGAAAACATGGGGTTGTCTAAAACCCCCGATATCAATCAAATGGTGTTTCCACACGTGATCGTTTTTTTTTTCCTCTTATCGTTTTTCCAAGTGCTGGCTTCACACCCTCATCAAACAATGCATATTGTGTTTTCAGGACACATATCATTCACATAACCAACGTTATCGTTTTTTTTTCCTCTTATCGTTTTTTCGAGAGCTAAATATGGCTAATGGGGGATCATGGAATACTAAACGAATAGGCCCGGGGTTATTATACTCTCCCACATGGAGTCACAGCTAGAATAGTGTGCTTTATGTTTGAGATATCCTAAAAGGGTCTAAAAGGTTGGATTTAACTGTTGTTTCTTGAAATAATCGGGAGATTTAAAAGATATTTTAACCATTTAAAACCTATTGGGATACTTTAAACTCCACGTTTCTTTACCATGATGCCCAGAGACCTTCCATTTTTGCACGCAACTTCCCAACACATTCGCCTTCGGATCTGTGGAAGTATCTTCTTTTTTGTCCTCTACGGCCAACTGCTGCTGCACCAAATTCGCGTATTTCCCGCCACTCTTCTTCAGCAGCTCGTTGTGTTTCCCCTGTTCGATGACCTTTCCAGCCTGACTTTCGAGGCCAAGATTTGGAAAATGTCAAGCTCTTCCAATCCATCTGTTTCAATGTGTAGCATCCATGGCTCAAAATGGCAAAGCAATTTGTTGAATGTACACACAAACACACAACATTGGTCGTTTTTAGTATTAACATGTATTAAACCATCCAATTTTCAATGTCTCAATGCTTCAATTGCTACAGCCATCGAAGAATCTGATCGAACCCTCCCCAGCCTCCATCACGAGGATCAAATCAGCATTCATCTCAGAGAAAGGGATGGACTTGACAGATTACAACTGTTGATACAGATCACTGTCAATTGATATTAATTGATCGTACCATCCATAAGGAATGCTTTATTGATGGCTAATTGCAAGTCATGGGATCAAATTATCTGCAGTTTCCGCACGTTTCACCAGAACTGTGAGAATGGACTTTTTAATCTGCTTCAGGTCGTATCCGATTTGGCTCAGCTTGGGGCAATGGTGGACAAGCGGTGAGCAATGGCAATGACTGTCCTGCCCTTCATCAGCTTTTCCAAAGCCTTCTGAACCTTCGCGCTAAGCGTTCAAAGAGATGATTGCAACTGTGGAAACATATTTTGGCAAAGGTAATGATACGGAGGTTTTTTTATACATGATGGTACCCCAAAATGGATAGTTTGTAGTGGAACACCCTATTAAAAACTCATGATTTGGGGGTACCTCCCATTTTAGGAAACCTTCAGATTCCTGTGGCTGGTGGACAATCCTTTTTTGAAGCAACCAGTGAAGGACACCTAGGGTTCTGTTGAAAATGCTGAACTGGGGATGAGTCAATACTTGACCATCAGATTTAGGGGATGTTTACATCAATAACACCCGGCTATCTTGATGTGAACACGTGTTGTTTTTCTGCATACCACAACTTGTGTTTTCTTGCAGCCATTCTCAATGGGTTGGTTTTAAGGGAACATCCAAACCTAAACCATTTTTCTACGATGCCATGCAGCAAAGCTTCAGGGCTTCGTCTGAAAAGAGGAAAATCATGGCGACCCCACAAATCCATGGGTTTGTCATCATTTTGCTTATAAACATTGCAAATTTTCCATTATTCATCATTTTTGGACACGCCCACATCGATTTTGTTTGCTGGATCTAATCTGAAGCATCTTTCGCGGGGTCACCTTTGGTTGACCTGGGTGAAGGGTCCAATGTTTTGGAATGTGGTTGGATTAAATTGCTTCTGATGGATTCTGATGGTCGCTTTGAAATCACCATCTCTGTCGGTCAACATCTCTCATGTCGGAGTCATTCGGAAGCCCCCTTGGAACCATCCCAATTTGGGTGTTTCAACATTCAATTGCTTTGTTGTTGAAAGCCTCCCAAAGTTGATCAGGATGTACCCAACGGTTCCCTTTATTCAACCCTCCCATTCTTCATGCACTCCTTGGGCTTGCATAGGCTTGCCCCAGTCCATCGCCATTTCCATTCTGATACAGTAGGTACGGTACCCTCTCAAACCCTCCCATTACGGGACGCGTAAGCAACTATTGAGATGATTATCCCATAAATAAACCATATGTACCCTCCGGCAATCTTACTTAGGCACTGAACATGGCCACGTTTAAAAGATAAATCTTTCCGTGGCTGTGCTACATTACAAGAGGGTACAGGGTTAGCAAGCGAGGTCTCCATAATCTAGTCAGAATCAGTCGTATTCTTACTGGAATAGAATCTGATTTTAGTCCTACTATCATTACAATTCCCAAGTATTGGATGGTTAATCCCATTAAAACCATCTGATCTATGGATAAATTCCTCATACACTATTTCTTTTCAATACCCGCATTGTGTCCAGGTTATGTCCACCTCTACGCATCTAAGAACTTCGCAATCCAAATCCAAAGTAACACGCTCAAATTTTTTCCCTTCCATTAAAAACACCGGATTCCTTTCAACAAACACATTTATTCTCAGTTTTTTCCAAGGGGTTTCTCCAGATTTCTTCCGATATTCCACATTTTTTCCACATTTCCGACATTTTTGCCCCGGATGTCCCATCCCAAAACGGCCCCCCGGTGGCGAGTTGGCCTTTCGTTCGGAGACGGTGTCCAGGGCTGACGTGGCCTCGTCCAGCAGCAGGATCTTCGGGTTGCGCAGCAGGGCACGGGCGATGGAGAGCCGTTGCTTCTGACCTGGCGCAGCGGGGATCGTTTTGGATGTAAAGTGCCATAAAGCTACAGGAATGGTGGATATTGTGGATATTGTGGATGGTTGATGTATTTCACAAAAATACTTAAATGTATATATATATATAAAGTTGTTTTTATTGATGGGATTTAAACGTAGCTTTAAAAGTAGCCGAGTATTTAATTGACTTCTGAATTGGAAACCCCTATGGGGGTGAACACCTCGATGGGCCATGGGATTAGTTAAGCAATTAAGAATCCATCAATGATAATCCACAACAAAACGTAAAGAATCAATAATAATCCATTAATCCTTAATCATCAATCACCTAATTGAATTAATAAATAATAAGTAAACCAGTGGGATTAGTTAACTAGAAAGTACTGGATTTGCAATGGGCCAGCAACTGGTTCATACTCCGCCATGGAATTTAGGTGCACACCATTTTCACAGAAACCCATTTGGATGTTTCCATAAATGGGGGTGCCCCAGAATGGATGGTTTATCAGGTTCAATCCTATCAAAATGGATGATTTGGGGCTACCCGGAAACCTGCATTTTGAATATTTCCTGTCTTCAGAGATAGGTTCGTGTCCAACACAACCATTTTCCTTCACTACTGTGGTCGCCGCCCTTGGTGACCTCCACTGAGTTCGCTGGCGGCAGTGGCGACGCCATTGGGTTTCTTCATCACATCTTCGTAGAGGTCGGCTTCGCGCATGACCTGCAAGACCTGACCGGTAAAAATGAACTTTTTAGCGTCAACATTGTTGGGATTTCGTTGGAGATTCAACAAGGATCATAGCAATTGCCAATGATCATACCGTAATTGTAACTGTAGGAGATATCTTGGCCAACAAGAACAATAGTAATCACCAATAACGATGACAATACCAATAACTGCAATCAATTACCCTCCGGTCATCAAACGAGGCAAATCCCCGAGCTCAATACCATTCACAGCTCAGAAAATTATCGAACTAATAGGAAAACTTTCCAGCACTCCATGTTTGATTACCACAGGGTATCAATGATGATAGTTGTTACTATAGAATACATCTCGGCCAATAACAATAACGATTGTTACGAGAAGTAATTCCCTTGGGATTTTGGATGACCATGGCCATGAAATGGGAATTCTGTGAAAGTCTGACTTATGACAGTTGTCATTTTCCGGTTCTGCCATTGGATTTCATGGAAGCGGGATTTTCAAAACTACTTCAATACCAAGGTGAAATGATGACGGTTCTTACCAAATGCTGACCTTTTTGGTTTTCAAAATCACACAACTTTCGGGCCTCATTGGTATATTGACCAACAGCACATGGGAATGGATGGGTCGACTTGTAGGATAGACATCGCTTCCCAACTGAGACTGAGGTGATTTCCATGGGATGTTTCATCATCCAACTCGCTGGACAACCACGACGAAACCCCATGTGCCGCCAGCGGGATGTCTGAATCAATGCAGGTATCAAAGTGCATCTTCAGTGGGAGCAATAAACTTTTTCCTCGATCCAAAGATGGCCTTTCCCCACAAATCAACAAGTATCCGGAATACCGTTGCAATATCCACTAGGCATATCATTGCAAATTGCATGTCTCATTACCATATCCATCAAAGTATCTGCCATAATACACTAATTGCGTTTTTTAAATTTATTTCTATTATTAGCATTACTATGATTTTACTATGATCATTACTAGTATTATTCCTATTATTCCTACTATTATTACTACTATTATTGCAAGTATCATTGTCATCATTATCATTACTATATCACTATGAAGTCTATCAAATCCGTGATGTACATCATGAATATCCACAATATGCAAGTTTCCCAAAACTGGGGGTATCCCCAAAACATCCAAAATTAGATCATGTTAAGTCTTGAAAAGCCATAGATTTAGGAATCCCTATTTTAAGAAACACCCATATCCCGCCATATCCCCATTTCAATTTTTGCTGTCCCCATCATATGCACCCTGTCCCCACTGCCCCACCGAGTCGGCCTCTTCTTCGGTGGCCGATGGCATCCCGTAGCGGATGTTGTCAATGACCGAGCCGGTGAAGACGCATTGGTCCTGGAAGGGGAGCCCACGAAGTGCTGTGTTTGGGTAGAAAGCCGACCAGTCCGACCATTCTAAAGGCAATTTTCCCCTGCCAGGTGAAGGTCAGCTTTTAACACTGGTAAGCCTTCGAAACTAACCGTACGACCCAACAAAAACCACTGCAAACACGTTTTTGGCAGCCTGCGCCTTATTGTCTAGCAGCTTCTAGCATGTGCGCATTTGTAATCAAACGCATTACGTGCATCTATGCTCTAAGCCAGGCCAAGGCGCGGTCGTGCTGCCTTTCACCAAGTGCCGACTTGCCCCTGTCCCAACAGCTTCACACAGCTCTGGAGCTGAAAAGGAGGTTGATAGTCACTGTACCCTTGGCTAGGACGGCACGGCTTCCTTTACGCCCTGCATGGAACTGAGATTGTAGAAGATGCGACCGGTTTCAACATCATCCGGGAATCCAGACTGCCCATTGCCTCAGGACATCTGGGATTGCTTGGGCGTTTTTTATTTCGGTGTGGCGCATGACCTTTGGCTGTCTGTTCGAACTGAAACAAAATCCGCAAGCTGTGTGTGGTATTCTGGGCAACATTTTCAAATTCAAGCTTCTCGGTTGCGGAATCTTCGGAGCCTTCTGATCTTCTGCAGCATTATAATGCTCACGACTTTGGGCTGGACCAGGTGCATGGGAGACCACAGTTAGATGCTCAAAATACTCAACTGAGTGTCTCAAACTCAAAGAACCCCGGCTGGACTAAATGTCAGAATATATTCTTGAAAGAATGTCAGATAGAGTGTCACCAGCTAGAATACCAGCTAGAATGTCAGGGTTTATGCCTGGAAGAATGCCAGCTCATGGGCACACGCGGGCTGAACCCCATGGCCAGCTCCAGATCAGTCTGGGCACATATGGACCCGAAAAGCCAGAAAGAATGTCAGAATTTATGCCAGATAGAATGACAGAAAGATTGTCAGAGTATATGCGAGAAAGAATGTTAGATAGAATGTCAGAATGATTCAGAATGTATAAGAAATTTACACATGCCAGAAAAAAATGCAGATGATATGTCAGAAACTATGTTAGAACAATTTGTCAGGATGGGGATCACTCGAAGTACAGTAATTATCTCATTTGTTAGAATATGTCTGATGGGTTTGAACATGTTGGGAAAACCCTCAAATGACATTTCTGTGAACCTTTTTTTGAACATTTTCAATATCAAATGGCCATAGATAGGGGGGTATTAGGGGTAAATCCCTCATTTGTGGACAAAACCAACTTTTTCGAATTGATGAACGCAGTAAGGTCACTGTTGTAAGTTTGGACGGACAATTGCAAAGGTAATCCCATCTCCCTAACATTAAACAACTCCTAAATGGTCCTAGAGATGTGTATGTGTAAATCCCTTACCTACTAAACCATTTTGGCGGTCGTGAAAAATATTAGAGGGACGGGATGATCATCACCGGGTGGATCTTCAGTGGAGAGGTTCTGGAGACTGCAACTCTGATCAGTCCTGCGACACCCAAGACACTGCGCGGTAGAGAGCCTTACTGGCAACGAATCTTCAGCAATCTTTTTTCCAACATCTTTCATCTATCATCTATCCATCTCATTATACTGGATTTATAGGTGTTCCTGTGATGATGGTTTATAAGGGAAAACCCTATTAAAATGGATGATTTAGGGGTACCCCTATTTTAGGAAACCTCCATATAAACATGGCAATCCCTATTGAATGAGGCACCAGTTGCCTTCATCTGCATATCCGTTCAGGCCAGTGAACTCGAAAGTCTCCTCGATGTTTGATTGAAATCCCATTTTTGCTGCTGAACGACATATGTTTTCCTCATGCTCAAGGATTGAAATCCACTGTTTTGCTTGCTCATATCACCCAAAAACAACTTAAATGCAGAAAAAAAACATCAACAAACAAAACAATTCCCATATAGTTCGCTGATTTTCCCAGCTGTAAACCTCCATTTGCTTGGGGGACTTTCCATTTCCAAAACAATCCAAACAACACAAGTAAAACTCATTGGTTTAAGGGACATTTTACAGGACACCCTGAAATTTGATGGGAAAAACCCATGGTTTCCGGTGCTGATCAGCAAAGGAACTTGAGGATTCCACTTCGCTAGGTCCACTCCGTCCACTTCGATCGCCCCTGAAATTCTGGTGGGTCAACGATGGTCATTTTATGCCATGAGTTTCAGCAAAAAGGATCCCCTTTTGGCACAGAAATGGGGATTAACAAGAAGATTTTTTTTGGATTCACCATGGGATTTAGTGGAGTAGAATGGCATAATCGGATGTAGAACCAACTATATGATATGTGCGGCATCAAGACATATCCCACATATTGTAATCTGCGTATCATTTTCTGATAGTTACCTCTTACTAGCCATCTCTAACCATCCTCTTCGGCGAGGTCAGGTGATGAGTTAAATTCACACATTTTCTCATAGTTTTCCTTTTTGGTTGGTTATATATCCCCCAATGAACCACCTAATCCCCCGGTAGTTGGTTATCTAGTTGGTTATGGTTACATCCTCATTAGTTGGCTACATATCCAAAACATCCAGCCAAATTTCGTTCACCCACCAAAAATCCAACATACCCTTGAAATCACAATGAAAAATCATAAACCCCATACTGCTGGTTATAAATATGCCCATGCCCACTAAAATATCTTCCAAGTATCGTCATCCATTATTCATGACTTAAACGCACATTTTCTCATCCTTTTCCATTTTGCTTCATTAAATCACAGTAAAATACCTCCCAAGTATGGTATATCTGAAAAACATCATCTACCTCATGGTTTTCCATTTTGGCATGATATATACATATGGAGGTTTCCTAAAATAGGGGTACCCCTAAATCATCCATTTTCATGGGATTTCCCATTATAAACCATCCATGTTTGGGTACCTCCATTTCAGGACACCCACATCGAACCTCACCTTTCTGTGGATCGTAGAAGCGCAGCAGCAAGTTGAAGAGCGTCGACTTGCCGCAGCCTGAAGGCCCTACGAGGCCCACCATGGATCCACAGGGGATGTTGAAGGTCACCTCCTTCGCTGGTGAGTTTTACGTTAGAATTTGGGGATGTATATCAGCTTCTATATACACTAGTGTATGTATATATATACACACACATAGATTATCTAAGTATATATGTATATATACTTACATGTACATGAATTTGTATACATATGTTCATGTATGTGGTGATGCATATAATTATGAACATCTGCAATATTACTACATTAGATATATGACACACTTGGATATCTAAACCGGGAAGTGAACAACACTATGGTGAAGTGGGCATGCAACCAGCCTTCAGTTTTGGGAGACTCAGGGACTCAGGGACTGGTAGCTCTCGGTTCATCTTAGAAATCGCTGGTAGTTCGGGATGTTTATCAATGTTTATCCACCTATTGGGCCAATCGGAAATTATACCCAGATGGAGGTTTCTTACCATTTTTGGGTACCCCCAATTCATCCAGTCATGACCATTGGAGTATTGAAGCAACCATGGTGACTCCAAGTCGTCCCTTGGAGTCCTTCAACGCCGCGGCATCCAAGTCGTCGGAATAGGTGAAGCAAACACCTTTGGCCTCGATGCTTCCATTGATCTTCTCCACTGAGGGGTTGAACATACCTGCCATGAGGAGATGGCTATGAGTCACCTGAACCCCCCTGGTCGACTCTGGTACCCTTCTGTTCAGCCCAAAATAGATGGTGAAGATTGGTGAAGTGATGTTCATCCCCCCAAGTAACAATTGCAGTGATCAACAAGTGAAAAGACCAAACATTGGTCAGGAAAAAGGCGACCCAAATCTTCTGAGCCAGGCACCGTGTGGCGTGCAAGCCACGGTCGTTTTTTGGTAACTGGCCCGAAATATCATGGAGCTCTCTATGAAATAGGGGGGTTATAAGATATACGATATTAGAAGATGACATAATCCCAATTATCAACCAATTCTAGGGACTCTTCAATGTTTTTCTCGCTCGGAGTGTGTTCGGGCGCCAGTTCCAGGTCGATGAAATCACCTTTTTCTTTGATCCGTGTCTTCAATCCCATGATAACTCCTTCATTCAGGTGATCAGCCAACATAACATCCTATGAGATCCTATGAGAATACTTGAAGTCTGCTTGAACTCTGCTTGGTTATGTTCAATGAGGCCACGTCCCAGCTAGACCTAGATGTTGAGTAATCTTTTTCTAAACTATAGTCCCATCAAACAGTCTTAATTTGTGGGATAAACCCTCCAGAAGCGAAACCTGGCAACCAAATATCAATCATTTTTGCACCACTTATACCCATGTATCAATGTCTTTCCGATAGAATAGATTTCCCCGCCATGAGGATCGCAGGATATCACCGAAAAGAGTACCGATAGATTCCGGAAATGGCAGATTTACAAAGTGAGAAAGCGATATATCATTGACTCAGCAAGCCGTGGCCAATACTTTTATCCCTGTGATTGGGAATCATCATCAACTCAGCAAATCCAGAAAGGTTAGTTGGTTGGAATTCCTAGTATGATAAACACAATCCTTTGATATCCCATTGAACCGGTTTAATCTAATACTGTATCCTATTTCTTCTGGATGAAATCACAATTTTTGCTCGTTTAGTTCCCCTTTTTAGTGGTTGAATCCGCATTTTGTTCCTCAAATCCCAAGATACTCTCGTCCGCGAAGGGAATCTCCGGTGGCCGCTCTAGAGCTTCAAGCACCGCAGCCTCGCAAGGGTCATCATCTGGGTAAAACCCATGGTTTCACCGTAAAATCCTATTGACCCCGGGGGTGAACATGTGGATTTCACTGGAAAACTGGGGATTTAAGATGACTTCAGCTCAGACGAGGGTTGAGAAGGAACTATTTATCACTCTGGTCGTGGTGCCATGGTACCATTTGCCTGTTGGTCGTTTCACAAGTTGCTCAATGTGCACCGACACCTTCACAACTGCAGTGGGAAAGGTATTGGAAGTCCAATCTGACCATGGCGAAAGCTGGACATCCCTCGTGTTCAATCGGACATCATATCTTTCCAGTGGGTCATTTCATAGATGAAACAAATATCGTTTTTGGGATAATCCGATACCAATAAACAATAGAAAACAATTATAACCAATAATCAACACCTAGAAATCTACGGAAACTGTAGATGAACAAAGACATTCCACCAGGACATTCCAAGCGACTGCATCTTCCAGGAAGGTGGACTGGTTCGTCAGTTGGCGTCTCAACTGGTAGAGTGGCCACACGGCCCGAAAGGATTTGGAGACGGCATCCTTCACTTCGGTGGCAGCGATGTAGTCCATGTTCACCAACATCCCACCATACATGTAGGCCACTTGGAAAGTGAACTCTGAAACAAACCTCTTGGCGAAGAGACAAAAAGTATCTGGCTTTTGGAGACTTGAAAAAAAAATCTCTGAAACTTTGAGAATGGGGAACGCTTCTAATCGGTGGCCATTTCAGGAACATGAATTGAGGGTACCTACCGTATAGAAGGTCTATGTACGGGCTAGGTAGGGGGAGATATGTGGCTTTATATGGAACAGCATCTCCGGTTTAGGTACCTGGGTACCTGAAATGGCCATTGATCTAAAGTCAAGTCGTACAAAATGGTGGGCTGATCCGAGAAACCAACATCCAATGTCTGTGAACTTATCCACAAAGTCACTGAAGCGAACACGCAATGCCTGCATCATACACATGCGAAAGGCTTGTTTCTCCTTCTCTTCTCGACCAAAGGCTCGGACAGTACGAAAATTCTGCAGAACTTCCAATGCATTCTCCTGACGCAGAGTTTCAGGAACTATGGAACCTCAACTGGGAAACATAGGGAGGTCGCTTTTGTAGTTTTGTACACTTTAGCTACTTGTTAAAGGGAGGTAACTTCTCCAGCGACCTCCAATCCACAACTCACAAAGCCTCTGAGGGGAATCTGGCTCAATGGAGAACGGATCTTCCGGCCTGTTCATTTGTAGCATTAAAACCATCAAACAGTGGTGCAAACCCTTTTGAATCACAACTACAATCAAGGTAAATATATAAATGAATTCATAATTAATCACCATCCTATTGTGACTTAATTTCATGATGGTCAAATCCCGATCTGTCAGACAGCGTTTCAAAGAGTTTCAAAGAGCCACTTAGATCTCCTTCACTTCCTCGACTTTTTGGTCGTGATCTCGTGCCACGCGCAAGATGTTGTCGAAGACGCTGTTGCCGATGTTTTGAAAAGCGAACATGCCAAAACCAAAGGCACAGAGCCGTGGTTTGGAGAACCAAAGCAGACCTGGCTGTGAAACGTGGACTGTGTGGTGTTTGAGTGGTGAAAAAACTTACAACTAGATGTGTAACTGGCACTATAAAATATGATGGGGACGCAAACTACCAATTTTTATTGTCATCAATGAAATGTCCTGGTGAATCAGCAAATTTAGTCTCTTAACTACACATCTATAGATATCTATAAATGATATAGCAATATAGCCTCAATGGGGTGCCATCACCAGATCACATCATTCACAAAAAACCCAAGTGAGCCATGGAAAAAAAAAGATCATATCCCAGCTCATGAAATACTAGTTGATTGATAGATATCCCTTCATATCCCTTTATGGGTTATCATGATCCCCAACAACGGTAGTATAACCTCCCAACAATCCTCAATCAACAATGGTATCCAGGTAGATCAGGTGCCCAAGTGGCCGATATTCATCACCAAGTTGGAGGTCATGGTAATCAGCTGTGGGATTTGACCAGTGAAGACCCGCTGGACATTTTCCGTGCGCTTCATCAAGGTCTTGTACAGCTCATCAGCGCCTGCGCAGCTGCGCAGCGCCGGGTTTTCTGAAAATGGGCCACCAAAAAATCCATGGAAGAAAATAAAATACTATAGGTCTTTGGGATTGATTTTCAACATTTGTCATGAGAAACATTTTTCTTGTTCATGGGATTGAACTTTCCTTTTTTCTCGCTTTCTATATCGACAAATTCCATGAACATCTGGGTGGCGCCTTTTTGCTGGATCCATTTCACATCTTGTTGGATCAGCTTCTGGAATAGTTGTTCTTGCAGTCCTCAGCAGACATTTTGAGGGGCTGCCTCGTGGTGAAATTAAAATTTAACAATCATGTGTATATATTTGTATATACATAATGTATATATATATATACACATATATATACACACAGTTATCCATAACAACAATAACATGACACGGGTCAAGCCATTGAAGCAAGTTCAGGACCTACGCACAGGGTACCTCAAGCCATGAGGCTTTGGGATTGCCAGACATACCCATTTATCATCATTTTTCTCCATATCTACAACACAAAAAAAGGTAATTTCATAGAAAACAAACACCAAAAAACCTGTCGTGTCCCGGCCTCGAAAACTCACATAGAAAACAACAAGGATCAGGTGAAGCCGGGAACTCATCTTCCAACGTTTTGTTTGGTTCCAAAATATTCAAAACCCTCAGTCATTCCATTACTGGTTGGTTCAGAACGGGATTTCCAGTTCATGGATTACGATCATCACCAATATATTGGCCAACATAACCCCCGAACTAATCATCAACCGCAGTTTTGCAGCCACCTCTCAAATGTGTCTTTTTAAACATAGGGTACCTCGAAGTCCGCTCGTTAATCATCATTTCCCTTTGAAATGCCAATAAAGTATGTCTAAATAACCCAATCTTCCAACAAAAACCCAAATAACTATCCTTCCATCCCTCCCAATCTCCACTGGCACTAATACCCCTGGTTTCTTATCGCCGTCTAAGTGACCCCCAAACAAATGGGGAATAGCTATAGTGATCCAAACCATTCAACGATCCACAATGATCCAAGGGGCGACAGCCGATGCGTTTGCCACTCGTCTCCATGAGCGCCCGACCGTTGACGAAGAGTTGGTTCACCGTGCCCCAGATCATCAAGCCATGACCCAGGACACGGAGCAAGTCCTTGTTGCTTTTCCTCGGTGGTATGGCATGGTATGGCATGGTATGGCATGGTATGGCTGAAAATAGCGAACAAGGTGACTATCCCTAGATCCACTGGTTGCTACTCACAATTATTTTGAAACTAACTGAATTCTTTGGCCATTTGGGGATGATTCCCCATAGAAAAAAAAACATGATTCCATGGTTCGGTCACGACGTGAATTGGTTAAACCTCATGGAAACACGCTTGAAATATTGGGATTCGTTTGTGTGACGCATGTCTGGCCATGGGTTGCTATGAACAAATGCACCAAACATGCTTAAACCTAAAAGTGCCAAAAATGTCTGGGACGGGTTGAAACCTATGATGGGTCGCATATCATAGAGATTTCACCGTGAACTCAATGTATGTAAGGGATGGGTCGCCAAGAATTGGGGTTGCCAACCATTTTCTGGGGGTATTCCATGGGATACAGTGGGCATGTATAACCAACCAACCTTGGGCATATGGGTATAGGGTTAAGAAATGTTAAAACCATTTAAAATCTATGATTTTCCCTCATGGGGGGATGAAGGTCGATAACTGCCTGCTACTTTGATGCGAACAAATGGGTCCTATGGTTTTGATCAGATGGAATCCAAGAAAAGGATGGACCTTCCAACATGAGAAATGGTCCACTGGCGCCATAGCTTTTGGTCCACTAATGAGGTTGCTATAATCGTCGCGAACTTATCTACAGACCTGTCAAGACAAACGATTTCAACCATGTTTTTTCATTGGGGTGAATGAATGAATGACACATTTGGGGGTCTTAAAATGAGGAATCCCCAAGTCACCAGACTTTCAGCAGTAAAGTGGTGTACTGACTAGATGATTTGGGGTACTCTCCATTTTAGGAAGCCCTCCATTCATGGGGTTCGGAATGTTTCAGTCGCCCAGCCATGAGTTAGCCGACTTGGGAAAGTGCCGGCTGGATCTCACCTCTGCAGCAAATCCAACCCCATTCGTCAGTAATGTTAGTAAACACTTCATGATTTTTCGATGTTTTCTGCATCCATCCCTACCACTGTGGCAAACCCAACAATAAATACTTCCAATTGACTCCCAATCATGAAGCAGAAATAGGTGGATGCTTGACCATCACCAAATAGTAGGTGTCTATGAAATGCGCTTTACTGTATTTCACCCAGCTCCATCGTCCAAGCAGCCCCACATGTTTCCCCGAGAAAAGGTCCGAGTCGTGTTGTGCTGCCCGTTCTACCACCACGCTCCCCGCCAAACTCAAGACGGTTCCCAGGCCGATCTGAAGGAATTCAGGAGCCGCCACCTGGAGTGACGACTCAAACTGAATGGTGATTTAATGGTTTAGTTGGGGATATAACTAACAGATATGGTGATCTAATCGGATACTGATGGTATATATACTGGCAAACTATGTAAGAGTTTGCTATTGAACATGGCCTAGAACTAGTTGATTTTAGCAAACAAGGGTGATTTTCGACAGTTGTGTTCGTTTACCAGAGGGTACTGAAAATACACGACATTCTGCGGTCCCCTGGGTCTTGAATTTTTGACCCATAGCCATCCTCAGAACTCCGGGAATTCACACCTTGGA
The DNA here is from genome assembly GCA_003297045.1 of Symbiodinium sp. clade C Y103. Lineage (NCBI taxonomy): Eukaryota > Dinophyceae > Suessiales > Symbiodiniaceae > Cladocopium > Cladocopium sp. clade C. The sequence continues at coordinate 183,537 of BGPT01000406.1, forward strand.
AAAGCGCCAAAGGAGTCTCCAAAAGGAGGGCGGCTTCTTTCCTACCGTCCCAGCACACCGCCCCTGTGGAGCAGCTGATAAGGCCGACTCAAAACGCTTCGGTTGAAAGTTCCAACCACCGAAAGCTCTCAGAAGTTCAAAGAAGATATCAGAAATTCAGAATGTCCATTGACATCCCCGCACTCCAGATCGATGGATTTTTCTGGGACGATTTCTGTTTCTTAATAACTAAGGGGGAAGTTCAATCACAATCACATGTATCATATTTATTTTCCCACCAATGAGGTTAACATCCATCTGGCTGAATTACAATAATCAACCAACCGGAACATAGTTTTTATCATATATCGCCCTTTGGGGAGGATATTCACCATATTCCACTATCATTCTCACAATTGATCCAGATCCATCCATAGCTTATTGCGGCCGCGGATGATTCTCCACATAATAGAAGCCGATTTTCATCATCCTAATTCATCCAGATCACATCAGTCCTTCCAACTTGAAAGTTTTCACCTCCTTCCAGGATTTCAACGTGAAATCTTCCATGTCCGTCTCCCAAACGCTGAGCTGCACGGCCGTGAAGCTGGCTTCGCTGGGCGAAATGCTGATCTCAGAACTCGGCAGGTCCTTCCTGAGACCGGGGGAAAGGCCATGCAGGGTGCCATACCATGGGAGGTTTAACAATAGCTGGGGGTTTTGGCGTGTGGCAATCACCAAATCGTATGGATGACTTTTGGAATTTGCGAAAATTGGTTTCCTACACCACAGCTGACCACACTCGCAAACACCTTTTTGGCGCGCAGCGGCTCAAACGTGTGGGTTCCCCACACCTTCCCTTTGCTCCTATTGAGCTCCGGGGGTGGGAGGGTGGGTATCCTAAAAGCCCTTGAGCCTAAGTGAAACAGCTGTGACCTCAGAAAACCCCGCACACGCAAAGCTAAATGCCAAAAGTTTCCTACACCAGAGCTGACCACACTCGCAAACACCTTTTTGGCGCGCAGCGGCTCAAACGTGTGGTTCCCCACACCTTCCCTTTGCTCCTATTGAGCTCCTCCCCCTCCAAATTGCAACCGGGCGGCGCGAAACGCGCCGCGGTCGCAAGATAACCAAAGGGGGAGACAAGAAAAACTTAATTAGGCGTCAGATCTGCGGTGATCATTTTCTGGGCCACTCCCTTTGCCGTTTCTCTCGCTTCCCAGATATAGGTTTGGAAGCTATCACTGGCCCATCTTCCCCACCGCTTCACCAACGCGGTGTCTTGATACTGTGCCCACAATGCACTGGCTCCTCCGAATCGGAGCGAATGAGTACCCAAGTCACCGCTTGGGACTCCAAAATTCTTGGCTGCCATTTCAATCAAGGCTTGTATGGCCGCCCTCGGGATGGGTTTATCATCCTGAGTTCGGAAGAGCATTTCCTCCGCTTCAGATCCTCCTTGATACCTTTGCGGGAAATGCTGGAAGAGTTGGATCATGGCCTTTACGGCACATACCCTCTCCAAAGTTCTGAAATGATTTCTCACCTGACCCCGATTGTAGATGTCCGTTTTCGATCCTCTTACCAAAAGGGTGAACTCATCGGCTTCGGAGATTCTGTCAAGGCCAAGGGCCCTTCCATTCAACTTCAGAGTCACATCACTGCCTCGAAGCCCCCTGTTCGGATCTTGGTAGCCAACGTCGAGGTACTCAGATGCCCTCAGGAGGAAGAAGAACCCCAGCGTTAAGGCACCCCACAGCAAGCTTGCTTCTTGGGTCTTTCCATATTGGAGGTGTTCCGCAAGCCATTTGAGCATGTCGGGTGTCACGGGCATCCGTCTTTCTTTGGTGCCGAACCTTCTCCTGAGACCAGCTAAGGCGAGAGGCACCCGAGGCATGTGCACCAATGGGTCAGGGTAACCCAAAGTCAGATGCATGGACCTCATGGCTGAAAGCCTCAGTTTGATGGTACCCGGTGCTTTCGACTCGTTAGTAGAGCAGTGCACTAGAAAATCTAGCACTAACTGCTCTTCTTCTTTGCTGTAAGATTTCACGAAGCGGACTGCATCTTTGCCTCTCCGTTGGCAAAAGAGCGCCCGCCACTTCCATTGGGACTGGTAGTTTGCTGCCGTGTTTTGGGAGTAGCGTGACAGCAACAATGCCAATTCCGCCTGCTCATATTCCTGCCGACCTTGGACGGTGGTCAGGCGAAGAGTTTTCCCCGGCGGGTGCCTATGCTTGGCGGCCCGTGGCCCACCGAGGAAAGGTGTGCCAGCCTCCGTATGGGGTTGCTTATTACCCCTCGGGAGGACAAACCTGACCCTCTTTCTGACCCCCCCGACTTTCCGTGAGGCTTTGGGCCCCTTCGGGCTGTCAGCTCGGTCCCTGTTTGCCGAACCTCCTCCTTTCAGAAGCCAGCAGACACAGCTCCACACGGCAAGCAGCGTCCCGAGGAAAATGGTCATCAGGACAAGATCAAAGAGGGCTCCAGCCAGCATGTCAAACACAATCGGCAGGGCACCTTCGATTTCTTGGGTGAAGGCCCCGCTTTCGCCTGCCACTCGAGGTACCCCTGCAACCAACATCGCGCTTGCTACCCCGGGCGAGAAACTCGCCGCAGGGCGTGCTCCATAGTGCGCGATGGCATGGTTACGGTCCCTCTCCGCATCATCCTTGGAATTCTCCTTCTTTTCTTTCCGTCGCAACTTCTTGAGCTTTTTCCTCCTTTCGGAATCCGGCTGTCGCCTTTTCTTCTCCTGCTCTTTCTTAGCTTCTTCTCGCAGAATTGATTTGAACTCCGCGAAGTTGGCTTGTGCACTCTCGCGGAAGGCCTGGTCAAGGACCTCTCCCGCCTCCTCCGGGTCCACGTCATCAAGTGGTCGGTCANGATTTGAACTCCGCGAAGTTGGCTTGTGCACTCTCGCGGAAGGCCTGGTCAAGGACCTCTCCCGCCTCCTCCGGGTCCACGTCATCAAGTGGTCGGTCAGACCGAGGCACAATTCTGCTCTGCCGCTGAGATTCCTGGCGGTGCTTTGCAGCGCGCTGTCGTGCGCGATGATCCCTCCGAGCCTGCCAGATGGGTTTTCCACCCTCTATATCTTGCTTGAGCCTGGCTTCGGAAACCAGAGGCACACCCGCCCTTGGCCCAACGGGGTTCATTCGCTCTAGTCTGAGCATCTCCTCCGACAGGCCCTTTTGGTACTCAGTCTCCGCTTCTGTGTAGTGCTTGGCCCGCTCAGCATGTTCTTGGGCCTTCCTTTCTGCACCAACCAAGCTCTTAACCCGCAGCTCCGCCAACTGGCCTAGCCGTTCGACCAACTCAGATTTGGCCTTTGCGGACTCCGGCGCCGCCTGGATGGCAGATTGCAGAGACTCCCAATTGGCCGTGTCAGCATCCGCGACAGCCTTCAAAATGTGAAGGAGACTCCCAATTGGCCGTGTCAGCATCCGCGACAGCCTTCAAAATGTGAAGGTGGGCACTACCAAACCGGATCTTCCTCCTCCGGCTACTTGCAGGAGGGTCTTCAGTGGTTTCCTCCCCTTTGGCCTGGAGCGGTTCAATCCCCTTGGCGGGAGCCGACCCCGAGGGTTCAGCCGGCGTGCTGAGGGAAGCATCCTCGGCCGGAACCACTTCTCCTTTCACTTCACCAGCGGTTGGAGTAAGAAGTTCTTCATCCTTACCTTCCCTTTCAACGCCCTCATCATCTCTCCCACATGCGCGGGAAGCTACGACTACCTCGACGTCAGAATCGCTGGCCGACCAATCACATTCGAACTCATTTGCCTCGTTCCCGGGCGCGGAACGCGCCTCGGGACCGATGGCTCTCAGGGTTCCATCTTCGACATCCACCTCCAAATCCCCTTGAAGGTCGTCGGGGAGATTGTTGCCAATATCTTGCACCGTTTGGTGCACCTCCTCGGTAACCCCCTTTGGGGAGAACTTGGGTCGCCATCCTCCAGAATGATACCTGGAGATTTGAAGAGCCGCTGAGTTGTACTCTTCTTCAGTGTCCCTCGACCCCCTAGCTTCGCTGGGCGCCGGGTCAGCTCCTCTTTTCCCCAAGTCATCCCAGGGAGCAATCCGTATGATTGCGGACACTGGCACATTCTTGTCACACAACCAAACCTCATTTCCAGTTTTGCGGAAAACACATCCGTGCTTCCTAGCGAGTCGCACATCAACATCGATCCGAGTCTCCAGGTCAAGTCGCCATTTCTCGGACTGGGTGTTGGGGTCGTGGAAATGAAGGTCTCTGCTCTTCCGCAGCAGGCCCTTCTTTTGAATGGACGCAGTGTGCCTTCGATAAGAACCATGCACCAGCACGGGGGGCAGCTCCTCATCCGGCACCACGGCCGCAGGCCCTACCACCGCATTCACGGTGTGCCCTGACCACGTCGCGACCCACCATTCACCAAAGTCGTCCCGGGCGGCTACCACCCTACCCTTTTGATCCCTTTCCACAGCATCCCACAAGACCCTCTCTGGGTACCTTTGGCAGCTTGGATGCGCCAGAACGTCAGACCATTTTACCCATCCTTCCTCGTCCATGGGACACTCCTCAGTGCCAGCCGCATGCCGGAGGACGTAGCAGAGGGTCTTCATTGCCCTTTCATTCTCTGGGAGTTCTGCGTTCTTGTTTTTCTTCTTGCCTCCCACTTGAAAAGGAGGATCCAAAGTGGGCGGGTTCTCTTCCAACCACCGGAACAGAATCCTTTGAGTCTCCTCTTCCCAGGGTAGTCGACACACCCCGACTTTCTGACTCCTTTGGTGCGAAGCCCATCTGGTCGCAAGCTCCGCAAGTGACCGTGGAGCTTGCTCGAGGACCTTGGTCGGGTCTTCTTTCCCGCTTTCATCTCTGTTTGGGGAGAAGCCCTTGTTTCCCTTGACAAGCCCGATTACCTCCTCAGGGATGAGCGTCCTAGCAGCAGGCCCGTCAGGGCCTTTGCCGAGGAGAAGGAGGCGGTCCTTCCGATCAGTCCTCCAAGAGCCATCATGAAGCCCCGGCAAGGGTCTTCGAGGGTCCCAAACCAGCGCTCTCCCCTCCTTCTCTCGTATCAGTGTTCCCACAGGCTTGGGTTTGGTGGCACCCAGGTAAGGCATGGAGGAGTCTAACTTTAGCACTCCCGCCTCCCAATGGGTATGTTCGCCCGGATCCTTGAGCCACTCGGTGGTGTACCCGGACAGCGGGTCAGTGCAGGGCTCATCATCGGCAGTCACCCAAGGAAAGGGCTGTTCTTGGTGGAGGCAAGCAGTGGTCACCCACCTCTTCCACCACACTTGGTCCTTCAGTGACCTCCCGCAAATGGCACGAGTCTTCGTGAGAAATCCCGCGCTTTGGAGTTTGTCCCTTACCTCTTCAGCATTGCGCTTGTTGCGGCTGTCAACCCACACCAAGGTTGCTCCGTATGCGGTGACTGCCTCACAAAGCTGTCTGATTTGGGCTTCTTTCTCTTTGCTCAGGATCGTGGCACAGATCAGGGTCGGTTGATCACCATTGGCATCGTCCGGGCGCGAACCGCGCCTCGGACTCTGCGGGACAGGCAATTCCTCCGCTTGATCCTTGCCCAAAAGTTGCGCCCCATGTGACACAAATGCCGCCTGGTATAGCCCGGCTTTTTCATCCAGGGCGAGGACCTTCAAACCAAGTGCTCCTCCCACTTCCGGAGGTCGGGGCACGCAACCCTTCATACGGTGCTCAGCCAGCCGGCAAGCTTGATCTCTGTCCGCCCCGGCTTGACCGGCCCAGATCAGGGCTCTCCTTTGCCAACCTCGATCTAAAAAGCCTTTCAGCGTTTCATCAGGGTTGGCAACCCTTTGAAGCCCGGCTTGCTTGAGGACCAGATCAGCGTCTTGCCGAGTGAGAGCATCAGCGACCACATTGTGGTAAGTTCTCAGGTAGGCGGTATGCATGTGGAAACCCTCACAGGCTTCGATGGCGGCCAACATTTGCAACATAAAGCTGGCAAAGGGGTGTTTTGCTTGCCGGGAGTTGATCCAGCGGATCACAACCTGGTTGTCCCCCATGTACAGCACCACCTTCCCTCTCCATTGAACGTGTTGGGAGGCCGCCAAGAGCACAACTGCCATCAGCTCGGTCAAAGCAACCATAAGTCGCTCCTTCGTCTCGCCTTCCTGGGCGTCGTCCCCCGGGCGTGAAACACGCCTCCGGAGACCCCCGTCTTCCAAAGCTTTTTGCTCCATCTCGCGGAAAAGGATCCGATAAGGCTCCACATCCAAGGCGTAGGCCTGCTTGTGCGTCCAATCGACGGCTCCCAGCCGCTCAAGGGTGGCATCTCCTGAGGCCCACACAATGCGGTCCTTCTGCCCCGGGAGCGCCAAGAGTTCACGCAAGGAGAGGGCTTCAGTCATTGGGTGGGTGAACCTAACGCCCCATTCGACTCTGTTGTCCACCAAGAGCCGTTGGAGTTCGATGGCCTCCCAAAAGCGAACCCACACCCGCTGCTTTTCCTCCTCGCTACCACGTGCTTGGGCAAACCCATCCGAGTCGGCGGGCCCCAACAAAGCATTGGTTGCTGAAAGAATGGGCTTCAAGGAGGGGAGAACTGAAATCCAAA
>BGPT01000406.1:191235-205119 GCA_003297045.1 Symbiodinium sp. clade C Y103
GCAACCATAAGTCGCTCCTTCGTCTCGCCTTCCTGGGCGTCGTCCCCCGGGCGTGAAACACGCCTCCGGAGACCCCCGTCTTCCAAAGCTCTTTGCTCCATCTCACGGAAAAGGACCCGATAAGGCTCCACATCCAAAGCGTAGGCCTGCTTGTGCGTCCAATCGACGGCTCCCAGTCGCTCAAGGGTGGCATCTCCTGAGGCCCACACAATGCGGTCTTTCTGCCCCGGAAGCGCCAAGAGTTCACGTAAGGAGAGGGCTTCAGTCATTGGGTGGGTGAACCTAACGCCCCATTCGACTCTGTTGTCCACCAAGAGCCGTTGGAGTTCGATGGCCTCCCAGAAGCGAACCCACACCCGCTGCTTTTCCTCCTCGTTACCACGTGCTTGGGCAAACCCATCCGAGTCGGCGGGCCCCAACAAAGCATTGGTTGCTGAAAGAATGGGCTTCAAGGAGGGGAGAACTGAAATCCAAANTACCACGTGCTTGGGCAAACCCATCCGAGTCGGCGGGCCCCAACAAAGCATTGGTTGCTGAAAGAATGGGCTTCAAGGAGGGGAGAACTGAAATCCAAAACTGCTGGTTCCCCCTAAGTTCTTGCACGAGCTTTAAGGGTACCCTAGTGTTGCCAAAATCGAACTCGGGCAGATGCAGCAAAAAAGCGGCTTTCTCCAACTTGGTGGGCGGAAGGGTGCGAGTATTGTTTTCAGTATCATACACCAAGCCCCAGATGAGCTTTCTGGTCTCCAGGGTGCCCTCGACCTCGTCTTTNCAACTTGGTGGGCGGAAGGGTGCGAGTATTGTTTTCAGTATCATACACCAAGCCCCAGATGAGCTTTCTGGTCTCCAGGGTGCCCTCGACCTCGTCTTTTGCCGCGTTGATGGAACCCGGTCCCAAGGCTTGTTTGGTGCATTGTTCCATGACTGCGACTGAGAGCCATGGCCGAAGACCTACCTTTGGCTCAATCAAGACCGCGTCGTCCATCAGGACGAGGGACCTGAAAGCGACATCATCGTTCCATTCCCCGCTAGGAGGGCGAAACGCTGCATGGCCCAATTTGATCAACCATGCATAAAGCATGTACTCCCCCGGTGCTCCACACCACCCAAAAGTGAGGCTGTTGTAGAGCACCGTGATAGTCTTACCTGGCATCCCAAACTCACCACCCGGGAGGTCTGCAGCAAACAGTCGAGTGTCGGAACCCCGAACGGGCACCCACTTGAAAGCGTCGGAAACATCCTTCTTCGACAACAGAATGGGGATCCCTGGGAACNTCTGCAGCAAACAGTCGAGTGTCGGAACCCCGAACGGGCACCCACTTGAAAGCGTCGGAAACATCCTTCTTCGACAACAGAATGGGGATCCCTGGGAACCTGGCCTGCCACCAAACAATCAGGCGGGCCACCTCTTCGTGTTTTGGTTGGAGGGCAGGTGGGTGCCGGCTCTTGTCACAGTAGGCGTTCACCGGCTTGGCATCCCAAATGACTCTTCCCTTTGAAGACACAGTCCTATCCGGCAACATCTTTGGAACTCTAGCCATCGCCACCGAGACCACACCGTCAAGGGCCTCACTGCCTTCATCAAAACACAACAGGACCCTCCCTTTGCCGGCGTCCTTCCAAAGCTGTTGCGCTGCTTCCTCAAGATGTTCCCGCAGGCTGGGGTGGGGGCCACATTGTACCCTTTCCCCTTGCCCTCCTTCGTATCTGGCCGAAATGCCCCAAACGGCATTCTCTCGGGCCTTGGCCAACAGTTCATCGGCCACCAGCCCTTCAAAAAAGTCAGAATGGATCCCTTCAAAGTGATCCCCATGGAGTTCATTCCACGTCTTCCGGATGCCTCGGTTGGCCTCTTCCCAACCACCAGCCTCCCGCAGAACCTGGGTTCCCAACCGAGTCCCTTCTATGAAGGTTTGCTTATTGTACTCATTGTTGGACACAAATTCCAGGTACTCTTTGCAGGCTTTTTCTAGCCCCGGGCTCAGCTCTTTGATCAGGGGGCCCCTCAAAACGGGTCCCTTTGTCCCTTGAAGCCAGGGGGTAGCGTATCCGGGCGAGAAACTCGCCACGGATCCGCCGCCCACCCGGACCTGAGGGTGGGAGGAAGAAGAAGAAACTGCTCCCCCCCCCCTCCGCAAAACGACGTCGGAAATCAGATCAGCCAGATGGGGGGAATACATGGCACTCAAGTGGGTGGCAGAGCCTTCAACAGGATCATGGGGATGCTCTCGGGGGCACACCAAACTGAGAGCCTGTTGCATAGCAGCGTCCGTGGTTCGGATCAAGGTCGGTTTAAGGTGCAAGCCGCCAACAGGTGATGAGAGCCCAGTCTGGCATTGATCCAAACGGCTACGAAGCCATTGAGGGTCGGCCAGCTGGCGGACGGCCACGGGCTCTTTCCACGCCAAAGAGGTCAGTGGGTTTTCCAGGTGGGCTTCGCGATGGTCTTGGACTTGAATATCCGCCAACTCCAAAGTATACTTCAAATGCAAGCGGCCCTCTTTGAGGCGGGGACCCATGTCACAGTTGCGCAAAATGGCCAAGCGGATCCATGCACAAAAGGGTGAGCAGGGAAAAGAGCCCCACAAATGCTTGGGCTTCAGGCGCTTAACCAGGGCTTTGCCCAAAGATCGGTCTTTGGCCCTGCGGAAATCTTGTCCATGATCAAGACCCAAGTACAGCGCCAGGCCACCTTTCTTGAGAACAGCCTGGGAGGCCCGTGCGGTGCCAGCATAAACCTCGNCTGCGGAAATCTTGTCCATGATCAAGACCCAAGTACAGCGCCAGGCCACCTTTCTTGAGAACAGCCTGGGAGGCCCGTGCGGTGCCAGCATAAACCTCGAGGAAATCCAGCCCTTGAGTCAAGGCTTTGTCAAAAACGGTTTGCTGANCCTTTCTTGAGAACAGCCTGGGAGGCCCGTGCGGTGCCAGCATAAACCTCGAGGAAATCCAGCCCTTGAGTCAAGGCTTTGTCAAAAACGGTTTGCTGATCCCCAAGCCATTCGCGGAGATCTTGATCTGTCCATTGGTCATCATCTAACTCGTGTGTTTCCAAAGGCCCTTGGACCCATGCCCCAGCGCGTGCCGAGGTGTCCGGTCGCAGATGGAGGCCCAAAACAGACGGAGGTCGGGTGCCGGCTCGGCGGGGGACTTCTTCAGGTTCAACACACTTTGGGCAGAGCAAATAATCCCGGGCGCGAACCGACGCCTCGGAACCATGCGCCGCCTCAAGGTGGCATTCCCAACCGGCGGCCACAACCTCCCGAATGATGGGTGGTTGTCGCTTGGATTCCCTTGGGACCAGGAGACGCATATGGCCTTGATGCACGAGCAGATGAATCTGCTGTTGTTCGTTCCCTGAAGACAGGGCCCCGATAATAACCTCAGTGGAAAGGTCCCCATCTGATGCCATGCGCACCACATGCAAGGTGTGCGAGAGCAACGAAGTCGCAGGAAACGACGCCAGAGTTCTGTAATCTTTGTCATGGGACCAATGCAGCAAATCGTGAACGAACACCCTCAGGTCAGCTTCTGATCGGGGCATTGAGGCAGGGCATTCGCCCAAGTGCCGGCTGGCCTCTGTCGCTTGCTTGACTAGCTCAGCGCGCATCGCGTTGGTGTGTGCCTGCACCTCTTGCATGGTGGGGACTCGGCCCAGCTTCTTGTGCAGGTGCCCTGCGGCGCAGTGCAAGAGCAGGCATTGCCGGGCTTCCGGCTCAACTTCCGGCGGGGGGCTGGTAAGTAAACCGTTGATCCAAACTCCAGTCGGCTGCAGCTGGTCACCAAAATCAAAAACATCCCAGCTTCCCCCATCCCATCGAAGGGACCCAGTTCCGACTCCATGCTCCCAAGTGAACCTCGAAAGCGTTCCAACATTCAGAGAGTATCCTGCCCTCTGTGAACAAGCACCTTGCAGGGCTTCATCCGCGGCTGCTGACAGGGCGGGATTCCCCTCGAGTCTTGCTTTTTCCAAGGCTTCTCGCACGTCAAGGAGAGTGAGTTCTTTTTGGGGCTCTCGCTCCTTTTTCAGCAGGAGATGGTTCCTCAAGAAAACTTGCAAATTTGCGCCATACCCATCGGTAAGGTGCAGGCTATCCACTTCCTTCATGAGGGAGGACCGACTTTCAGCCTCTCCTTTGGGAGTTGCCCCAGCAAATTCCTTGGTGACCCTCTTCTCATCAGCATCACGAAAGAAAGCAGTGTCAGGTCCCTGCAGGAGTTCCGACATCTCGGCCTCTTGATCTGTGGGATAAATACCACTGAATTCTTCCGGTGGTTCCCACTCACCCTTGTCATGTTGATTTGCTGAAGGATGAGTCCCAGATTGTCCTACCTTTGAGTTGGCTGCAGCCTCAGTTGGCTCGTTCTCCCCAACTTTCTTGAGCTTCTTGCCCTCCTCAACCATCTCCTGCGTCTTGGCCGCCTGCTCCTTCCGAATGGCATCCATCCTTTCGGTAGCCTGACTCTCAGTCAGTTTGGCCTGGCTTTTAAGGCCTCCTCTTCTCAAAATCTGCAATTGGACGGACCAATCAAGGGATTCCCATTTTGGGCCCGGGCCATGGGAGTGTGGGCAGGAATTGGGCTTCAGGCAGTTGCGATGACTGATGTGGTCCCAACAAATGTATTTGGCCCCTTTCTTATCCTTTGGTGGGTGGTCAAGAGCCCTCGCTGCTTCTTTGTTGCTCAGTGGCGGCCCAATCAGAGGTTTGGTTTGTTGCCCATCTGGAGCTTTACCGGCTTTGGGTCCCGGGCGCGATTCCGACGCCTCGGGCCCCTCACCGGCTTTCCCCCCGTGAAGGCTTTGGTTGGGCACCTTCTTCAGAGCAACTTGCCAACACGCCCTGGACAACAATCGATTGTGCCTCGGGATGACATCAGTTTGAAAGTTTTCCCTTGAATCCTCCAGGAAAAAGGTTCTGGGTAGCCTCAGCCATGGCTCCCCATCCTCACCTGGAGCGGTCACAAAGAATCGGATCCTTTCGAAAGTGGGGGCTTCCTCCTTCATAGCACGTCTGAGGTCTCTGTCCAATTCGCGAAGTTCTTCCACATACCTCGACCAGAGCTCTTCCCACACACTGATGATCGCATGGGCCGGCCACATGTATGAGTGCTCCTCACCGAGTTTCAGCAGATATGTTGCGGCTTGTTCGATGGATGAGTAATGCTCCGTCCCATAGACACACGAGACGGCCCATGCTTCTCTCAGTGCGTTTCGGTACCAGGCATTCAACGTCATGGGCGGTTTTGGTCTCTTCTCAAGCTTAAGGTCTGAGCAACCTGCCCAGCTGTCGAACTCCTCCTCGGACGTCAAGGGAAAGTCCGCAGCCGAAATGCAGTACTCTGGAATTGCCTTAGTGTCCTTTCCTCCGATGCTCATGGAGGCGAGACCATACGCCAACCTGTTGTTGATGTTGACCGGAAACTGCATAGCTCTTAGCTGGGGTCGTCCTTGAGTGGAAGTCGCCCTCAGCGAATGGAACAATTCCTTTCCAACCGTGGCAGCTCCAAGGGAGACGGTCAGTGCATCACACCCCCGGATCAAGAAAACAAGCCTTTCCTCGACTTTACCAATGGCTGCGAGCTTACCTTTGTCATGACTAGCGGCCTCGTCTTTTGATGTGACCGCCTTGGCAATCGCCTGAAGGGCCTTCGTGGTCTCATCGGTTTGAGGAGGCTCCCCGTCAGTGTAGGCTCCCGCATGCCTTGGTCTTGAGGCGGCGGCAAAAGCCGCATAGGCGGAGCTAGGACCCCCTCCTCCTTCATCTCGCAGGCCAGCAGGTAAGCTCTCCGTACCTTTGGGACGGTACAGTGAGAACACACTGGGTCGGCTGACTACAGCCGCATGAGCTTGAGGAGAAGGGAGCACTTCAACTGCTCGTGTGTCTTCAGACTTCACCTCTTCAGCTTTGTTGGATCGCCGCCTTGCCAGGCCGAGGACTGGGTCTTCGTCCTCCTCTTTCTCCCACTCAGGGTAGGGGCATTCTTCCGTCACCAACCTGATGATCGCACGCCGGGCAAGATCTGGGTAGTCTCGTGGCAGCCTGGTCACATAGGCAGTTGCTTGTTCCTTCAGGTTCTCCCATGTTTCTCTCGGTCCTGCGTCCCCTTCGACACTGCTTTTGAGAGCCTGAACCTCCTCCTGCCCATCAAGGATGTACCTGAGGAATTTTCCCAAAGTGGTGGCATGGGCCGAGGGGGCAACCCGGGGTTTGGCGGCTCCTGCTACAGCTGCTCCGGGCGTGGAACACGCCACGGAGCTGCTGTCCTCTGGAGACGGCATGAATCCACTGGGTTTACCCTCAGACGCAACTGGCTTGGGTTTTGCGGCTATCCTAACTTTCTCATCCTTTGCTCCATGCAATTTGCAAAGTCTAAGGTTTCCTCGGGTCTGCTTTACTTCCCGATCGCAGCCTTCAAAGACGCATGTGCGTTTTGCAGCTTGCCCTTCATAGAGCGCTCTGTGGTGGTTACAACAGGCAAAGTAAAGATTCCCATCTTCGTGTTTCAGGTCTTCCGCACTGCTAACCTCAGCATCTGAGGGAAGTAGCTTCACCTTGTCTCCACGGGCTGCGTCTTTGCATGGGGTCAGAGACAGAGGTGTAGTTTTCCCCTGAACCAGGAAGGCTACTGATTCAGCTTGGCAGCATGTCCCTTCTTCAGGCTCAGACTCAGTCTCGGAGTCCTCATGCCTTGGCGTAGAACTGCCGCTACTTGGAGGAATCCTACCCCTCGGTTTCCTCTTCCTTCCGCAGCAACAATGTAGGCAGAGCACGCAGGCTAGGCACCTCTTGCAGCTCTTCCACAAAGTTCCAAAGATGCCCATGCTGGAATAACCACAGAGCCAGGCCGCAGTTGCACACCTGGCCAGCGGTCCTCGGCCCGCAGCGTCTTGAAGGTCGTAATCAGTACTCCGAGGAACCACCGCTGCTGCCACAGCATGCAGACAATCATCATCAGGCTGCCCACAGGGGCTTTGTGCACAAAGATGGATTCTGCACTCCATACCTTCCAACTGGTTGCGGTAGTACCGGTGCGAAGCAGCATGGACTGAGTCACATTCGGCTTTAAACCCATGCCGATTTGTCCTTCCTCTCAATGTCCCGTGACGTAGCCTGGCAATCGCCGTGCCGTCAGTGACCAAGAGATCGTGGGGCTCGCGGCCCTCTCCTCGCCCCCGAACTTCTTGTTGAACGAAGGCAGAGGACCATTCTTCCCGGCCTCTAGGGCCATACCACTTCGGTCGGAATACCCGGACTCCATGCAGGTGGGCGACCTCATACCATTCGCCTCTCCCACGCACATATTTCCACAAGGCTAAAGCGTGCCGGTAGCTGGGTATCAGGACCCAATTACAAGTCCAAATCAGCAGTTGCAGCATGAAGATGGCAACTGATGCCGTTGCAAGCCAATAGGACCACCTGGCAGCTAACCCGATGGATGCACACAAGGTTCCGCAGTACGCCAAGCTGGTGTGTGCCGCATCTGAGATCACTTTGAGGCTGAGTTTGATCAGCCAGGCGAAACTCCAAGGCCACCACCCTTGTTGGGTCTCAGGGCCCGGGCGCGAAGGCGCGCCACGGGCCCTTCCCCCTTCCTCTTCTGCCCTTTCGCAGGTGTCTCCCGCGGGGCACGTGGAGTTCTCCCCAAGAAAGGGGGCACCCAAGCTACCAATCCCCCAGGATTCGGAAGCTCGCAACAAGGGATCGCAAAGGAGCAGAAGCGAGACAAAAACCCGGTGAACCACCACCATGTTTGACCCAACCCCTGGCTATCCTAAAAACCCTTGAGCCTAAGTGAAACAGCTGTGACCTCAGAAAACCCCGCACACGCAAAGCTAAATGCCAAAATTATAGTTGTAAGATATCACAAATATCGATCTTTTTCCGGGGGATGGCTATAAACACATTTTAGACATATTAAACATCTGAAGCCATCCTGATTAGCAAACCCCCTAGGGAGATCGGGCATAGCGTCCGAAGGCAGTAAGGATTGTTCGCTAGGTTGACAGTCAGTACCACTTCACTATCAATGGAACATCAACAAGATTGCAGCCCCCTCGGTCCATCCATATCAGATTTCATCATGAACATTTATTCCTTGTTAATCCTGATTATCCACATGGTTATAGATGATCTTCCCAACAAAAAAGGCATGATGAGAGTCATCAAACTTCCTGATTGGTGGTTTCAACCTCCTTGAAACACACATACTTGAAAATAGCATCTTCCCATTTCCCTGGTTGAGCATTGAACAAAAAACATGATACGACCAGCCACATGGGTATTCACTCCTGAAATCCAAATCTGTGTTGGTTAAATCCATATCATCTATTCGTAAACTGTTGCCATTTCTGATTTCCATGTCTATTGGTTGGCAAAATAACCTTGATCTTTCTCAGATATTGCATTCAAACTTGACTGGTTGTCCACTCATTCTACCATCAAATCTTGCTGTTTTCATGGATCAAATCCATTTAAGTCGCAATATTCGTTGTTTAAATCCAATTCAATCACTACATTTTTGTTGGTTAAATCGGTTTGATACTTTATTGAAATCCATTGACATGCCATCGACCAACCAGATTTCTTATCTCTAAAACCTCATCCAATTGATGGTGAATACCCCCAACGCATCCCAGTGCATTATCCAAGTTTCCGACAATCAATATCTTTGTTGCTTCAGTCATGTTAGCAGCCAGGTTGAGATTCATTTATGTATATTTCAATGCCATTGACCACCTTGGCGATTTTCGAAATTTGGTTGGCAATCTGGTTGTTTTCTGAATTTCTTAGCAATCTAATCCCAATATTTTGTTCCCTTATCTTTTCCAGATTTTCCTGCGGGTGAACTCAGAGAATATCTCCATTATTGTTGATGAATGCCAACTGAACCACCATATTGTCGTTGGTTAACTGATATTTGAATTGCATGGTGAATCCAATGAAGTCCAATATTTTGGCTGCTGAAATCATATCACCAACTAGGTTTTCAAACCCATTCATCATCATGAATCTATATTGAATCTCAATGGTGGTTAACTCTAGGAACAGTAGATGTGATCATCTGCATTTTCCACATACAAATAATCTAATTACCAATTCAATCAAAATTCAATATTATAATGTAACCACATAGTCTAGATTTTCCAAATAGTGATTCTGAATCCATTATTCATTAATACTTTTATTAATAATAAGTATATTTTCCATGAAACATCTTAAATCCATTTATCTCTACTGATGATCCCTATTAATCATCTTGAACCGTTATTGGTTGCTTGAATCCCCGTTTTGTTCTTCAAATCCCAAGAAATACGCTGTAACTATATCAGACTGCTCGTTGATATTTTCCAATCTGTTCCATTCTCCAGACATTAATAGTGACAATGTAAATTTTCCAAATAGTGTAAATATGTGTAAATAGCGATATTCTTTTCTGAAAATGGTGGACACCCCAAATGGCCATTTTAATATGGAAAATTACAGTAATCCACTGGAATTGGAGGTAGCCCAATTTATCAATTTGTAGCTTTTTGTTGCGTTTCCTAAATATTTCCCATTTTCCAGATAACAATACACATTCCATTCACCATCATTGTTGTAGGTAAAACAATCATAAACCATCCCCCCACCATTCCAATAGATTATTGTTTTACCATCCATTAATTATTGGAATATTGGGAATATTTCCTATTTTCCATTGGAATAATCCATGAATTCCAATTTTCCAAGGTTCCCAAAGGCCACGGCCATCGCCGGCGCGGCGCCGTCGCCCTGGCGCCGGCAGCTGCCGCCGCCCAGCCATTGCGGCCGCGGCCACGACGGCAGCTGCGCGGTGAGGGCATCGAGGGTGGCTGAGAGGGACGACGAACTCCTGGAGAAATACGTCCCGAAAAAAAGGGCTAGATTCCGAGGAGATTTGAGTCTATCCTAATAGCTGTAACAGTCAGTTAATCGATTTTATTCTATTTTGCACAAACTTTGTTTTGAGTGCTTTCCTTCGTGCAAGAAATGCAAAAACATGTGGACTAGATCGTGCTTTTTGTTGCTCTCCTTCATGCAAAATATCGTGGTCTTGATCGTGGTTGCTGTTTCAGCTCTTAGGATAGACTCAAATTTTACCCACAAACGCTTTGACTTAACAGGATTTGATTTTCAACATGTCCAAACCTCGGTTTTGAGGAGTAGATTCGAGTTTTCACAAAACAAAATGAATTAAAACACTTCCAGCTAGCCTAAAAACGTTGGATGATTTGGCCAACAATAGGATTCTAAAGCCACTAACACGGGGATTAAAAAACCTTCCGGAGGCCCCATGGAAGCAGCCAATGGCTCAAAAATAATGAGGGATGTAAACGAACCAACAGGAGAAGAACGCACAAACATGGTGATATCTGTGATAACACCAAAAAAACATCGGTTTGAACCACCAAAGGCAGAGACTTTTACAGCCCATCCAGGCATGTTTGAGTACCGGAGGGCCGTGTACTCCCAAGTTCCACCAGAATATCTCTAGACCCGTTCTTCGCTGGTCCTCACTGGGAAGTGCACACCAGAGAAGTACCTTGGGATTTGATGGGATTTAAGCAACAAAACATGTGGTTTAAATGGATTTAAACATATTCAAACCAGAAAAATGCCGTGATTTCATGGGATTGAGTCGCCAAAAGGGGGAAGCTGAAGCGGAACGCAAGCCTTCACAAACTGGGGCTGGTGCAGGAGGAGATCCGTAGATACACTGGTATCATCATGGCATGCTGAAAAACCACCCATTTAGTTTGAAAATTTCCCAGCCATGTTTGACACCGAAAGGTATCTTACATCGTCGCTAGACCCATTGTATCCCCATTTCATATAATATATGAAAAAGTCAACTGAGTCAACCGAGTCAACCCTGGATGCTGTTTTTCATTGGGCGGGTACACAAATTAAGTATCATCTTATCACTGGAGGGTACTCCCACAAGTCATGGTTTATTCATCAAGGGTTGACATTACAGCATGATGCCAATGGATTGGGCTAACCATTCACCAAGGTTCCACCTTCGCTGATGAAATCCCCATCTAAGGTCAGCCACATCGAGCCATATCCCACAAAATCCAATACGAAAATTCCTATTGAGTCCCTTTTCATCCCATGAAATCCACCATGTTTGGATCACTTGGGAGTCACCACTTGGATCCACATTTAGTCAATATCCACGAATGCTACTCCAGCCATATCGAGATGCGACTTGCCAAGCTCTGCAGCCTCAAAGTCCTGCGCTGAGCCGTTCTCGTTGTGACCGAACTGTGCGACTTCCGAAATGTTTGGACTATATGCCCTATGACGACGATGATATATCAAGATAGAGACAGTAATTATACGATGTTGGGAATAGAATGGGATGACATAGAGAGAAAAATGGAATAGAATCATTAGATGGGATGACATAGAGACAATATGGTGGTGTATGGGAGAACAATGGAACCCGCAAAGAGATAGAACGTGGTAAAATCCAACTAAAATCGTGATCACGCACTTTTCTTTTTTTTGGGTTCTATAATTTATCATGACATCCCTTAGTGGACTGGAACACATGACATCTTTTCTGGGTTCTATCCATTTGTTTGCAAGTTGAATTTTGAATTGCCTTGCTTGATACCACCCAAAAATCCCAATAAGCTCCCATCGCCATCAAAGGTCAGCTGGGCATTACTCAAGTGTCTCAAATCCACTGCCGGGACGCAGCCTCCTTATGGAGCCGCAAGGCCCCGCCCCACAGTATCCCACAGTTATGTTTGTTGGTTCATAACCCCTAGCATCGCATCCATATTTTCGCCCTCTTCACCCACCAAACATGTTCTTTCCCCCTTCCACCGTCCCAACCCCAACCCCAATCCATCCCAATCCATCCCCACAGTCCAGTGCGAACGGTGCGGTCTCCCGCGCCACACGTTCCACCAATCCCAAGACTTCCTGTTCCTCGCCCGAGATTTGGAGCAGCGGCACGTGGGGCGATGGAATGCTGGGAGAATCCGGACATTTGCTGCTCCTGAGGCTGGACATGCAGACTTTACCATGACTAAGCATAGGTATATACATATATATATATATATTGGTGATATTCATCCACATGAATAGTGAATCGAATATGGAAGCAATATCAAAATTAGTGGTATTAAATCAATGAGAACGAGAATATCATGTGTGTTTGTCACCAACTTAGCTGTCAAAGGGAATCTGTAGATGGTGGTCTTCCCGCCAGCCATGTGTTTTCAAACTTGAAATCCATTCATGTTTCCAAAACAGTACAGGGTATCCGGCAACGGATTTAGAGATTTTTTTGTATGTAATTGATGCGAAGATTTTGAATAGCAAACATGAAGCTGAGAAGCCAGTTATAAAATACAGATTGCAGATGTGTGAAATTCTTTGATTGATAAAGATCTTGGAGGCAACAATGTTTGGGGATAACTAGCTGGTATGACTGCAATCAACAAATGATCATCGCAACAGCCTGGATTTATC
Source organism: Symbiodinium sp. clade C Y103 (assembly GCA_003297045.1). Taxonomy (NCBI): domain Eukaryota; class Dinophyceae; order Suessiales; family Symbiodiniaceae; genus Cladocopium; species Cladocopium sp. clade C. Next base: position 203,745 of record BGPT01000406.1, read on the forward strand.
TCATGAAAGACAAACTGAAAATGGGTTTTCCTAGTTCAGTTGATCCCAACAACTAACTACCAAATGGATTATAAACCGCATGATTTCCAAAATATCAGCTGGCTGGGAGATGATTTTCCGCGTATAAAACACCCAGGATGAATAATGTTTGTAAAGCAAGAGTAAGACATCCCCAAATTCACCATTTTTATGGGTTCTATAAGCCAGTATGGGTGGTGTCTGACATTGCTTTACGAACATTACCTTTGAGCTAGAACCCTTTATGGAAAGAGTAGCCGTGCATCTGGAAACAAAGAAGGTCCATCAATAAACTAACGTGGGATTCGCCTGCCATAAACAGCTAGCATTTAGGGATGGTTTATACAAGCAATAAACATGGTGACTTTGGGGATGGCTTCTGGGATTGGGTTTGCCACATTAGCATTTCTGGTTCTGCTTTTTCTCGTCCAGTCTTCCAGCTCTGAACATGGTTGAACCCCGGAAGATGTTGCAAATCACAGGTCGCTGGCCCCATGAAAAGGATCAGATACGGCAGCCAAGATTCAAATCAGTGATGGCCTTCTTGCAGATTTCAGCAGATTTACCACTTGGCGTTATCCAAACAGAGTAGACCTTGGATTTCTCATCCGCTTCCCCGTCCACTGCGATGCTGTCGATGGAACTCAAGGCATCTGTTCCACTGACCTGCAAAACAATGGGTTGAAGGGTTGGCATTCTGAGGGTTAAAACGAAAGTAGGAAAATACTGATGACCTACCTTCAACACTGTTAGGTAGTGCTGGATTGCAAAAACATCTTGGATCTGTCTGTATCGCCGGAAGCAGTGGTGAATACTGTGAGCTCTACCCGAAAGCAGCATCGCAAGGTACAATTTCGACTGGTGTTAAGCAATAACACATCATTCTGCGATTTCATTCTGTACCTTGTGAGATTCCTCCTGCCCTGACCTTCAGGTCCGATTTCAGCTTTTGCCAAAGCTCTATGCATGGTCTTCCCGTCTCGTCCTGGCACTTCCACTTGGATGTGCATCCCAGTTAGTGGTTTGTAACTTGTAACCATATATAGCTGAGGATATCCCATATAACTGGGATTGTGGTTTACCATAGTTGCATATCGACTTATGCACCCCTGACACCCCCCGGCTTTCCTCTTTGGGCCGCGTGAGTGACGCCGTGAGCTTCACGGAGCCTCGGCCTTCGGAAAGGCTCTGAATCGCCAAACGCGTTTCAGGGATTTGGAGATTCTCGGCCAAAGCCTGGCGTTGTCATCAGCTGCACATCAATCATCATTAATCATTTTTAGTCATCATTAATCATTTTTAGTCATCATTAATCATTTTTAGTCATCATTAATCATTTTTAGTCATCATTAATCAT
>BGPT01000406.1:205127-223507 GCA_003297045.1 Symbiodinium sp. clade C Y103
AATCATTTTTAGTCATCATTAATCATTTTTAGTCATCATTAATCATTTTTAGTCATCATTAATCATTTTTAGTCATCATTAATCATTTTTAGTCATCATTAATCATTTTTAGTCATCATTAATCATTTTTAGTCATCATTAATCATTTTTAGTCATCATTAATCATTTTTAGTCATCATTCATCATTTTTAGTCATCATCAATCATTTTTAGTCATCATTAATCATTTTTAGTCACCATCAATCATTTTTAGTCATCATTAATCATTTTAGTCATCATCAATCATTTTTAGTCATCATTAATCATTTTTAGTCATCATCATCATCAGCATCAGCATCATCATCAGCATCAGCATCAGCGTCGTCATCATCATCATCATCATCAGCATCAGCATCAGCGTCGTCATCATGCTACTGACAATTATGATGATGACAAATATTAAGAATAATACCAAACGTCATCATCACACGGTTTGTCTTGGCACAAGATTTGGGTTGCCTATCTTTTGTCACTTCCGAATCATCACTGCCTTCAGACAAATCATGATAAATTCCAACTTTCACATCTTCTCACCATAAAACTATATCATGTCATATCATTGTATATAGGGGGCCCCCAAATCATCTATCTTTTTTGGGTTTTCCACTATAACCCATCCATTTTGGGGTACCACCCATTTGTGGAAACCCCTATACATGGTATCTTCATAGCCCCACATAACATGGTGGTTACTTCGCGCCTTCAGCAGCTTGATTTGAAACTCATCTTTTTCTGCTTCTTCACGGCCGAATCCAGCCTGAAAGCGACTGGAGCTTTGCATGACATGTCGTTTGATGTGGGGAGTGTGCAGAATGGGTTTATGGCAGATATATCTGTAGCTAAGGGGAATTATCAACCAATCATGTGTGGTGATAGTCTTCACTAGTTTTCTGGCGATGCACATCTTCATAGTTCTTCTGCTTTGAACTCGGGGTTCCCGATGGATCTGCTTTTTCCCATCCCACCGCGAAACCTTCAGCTTGAGCGTTGCACTGCAGCCAGAAGCTCTGGCGATCCGCTTGCTGCGCCTTTCCAAGTAGCGGCTGTACTGGACTTCGCAAATGTATCCTGCCGCAATACCGAGAAAACATGAGAAAACCAGTATCAAACAAGGCAAGTAAGGCATACAGCATGCATGAAGGCATAAAAACGATGATAGAATTGGCATGACTTGGTCAACCAAACAAAAAATATCTATAGGTCACAAATAAGCAACGATCAAACCATCCACTCGTCTTTTCCTGGGCGGGCTTCCAAGGACAGTCCTACAGCAGAATAAACGGGGAAGAAGGCCACCAACCTGTTGGAGGCCCGGAGCAAGGGATCGGTTTCAGACGCAGCGGCCACGCTCCTGAAACATGGGCTTTGAACCAGGAAAAGGGGTTGAATATATGGCAAGTATATGGTGAACCAATAGGGAAGGGGTTGCATATAAGTAATTTATGGAGCATAATTAGGTGCCAGCCTTCATGTCATTGAATCCGGCTGTCGACCCGGTATCCATTGATGAAGGATTCTGCCGCGAAAACAACGAGGACTGTGCTGCTTAGATTTCTGGAGATCGAAGAATATTGCTCTTCCATTCTGCATGACCGAGGTTCAGCATGTGAGAAGTTCAAGGTTGTATGCCCCTACAGTTCCGAGCCCACATTTCCAAGTGGGGATGGCTTGAAGTCATCAACTGCCAAAACGATGCTTTGGTACCGGGATGAGCCAAATGAATCTAAATGACAACTGTCCGTGGGCGCATGGGCACCCCAACTTTGTTAACCTATCCACAGCTCCTGAAGCTTTCAATGCTGCGAGTAAGGAGGCCCATCTTTGGAGCCGACAGCTATCGGCAAAGTTTGGAACAAGCTGTATTTTTCAATCTGGCACTTGCTCACAGTGACCCCAGAAACTTTCAGGCTTCAGGCCCTGGCACTCGTTCAATGACGCACTCCTATCAACCAGCCTGTAATCCCCCCCAAGAAACTGCCACTTGCCACGAGTCACCAGTACTTCCGACTCTGCTAAAATATGTGATAAAGAAATCCAGAGATTCCAACAAAACACCTGTTGGAGGCAGTGCTCCCAAGCGAATTCCCAGCCGTTGACTTTTCTAAACCGCAAAAACACGGTGATGTCATAAACGCCGCAGTTGGGCAACTTGGCTAACATAGCCTCCATAGCCTCCCACGAAAGGGAGCACTTGCAAACTTGTCCTGCACCTGACAGAGGGGTTTTTCTGCGATTGCCAGGGCGAGTCCAGCCAGTAGAGGTACACAGAATTGAACAAACCATGAAATTGGCGTTTATTCATCTTAGTTTGTGAGTAAACCCAAATTGATGAAGATCAATAAACCCACATTCATGAAGATCAACACAATGAAGGGTTTATGAAGATCAACACAATATGGGTTTATCAATGTTTATCTCACATGATCGGATTTCACCCTACCTCAAGGTCAAGAGTCCACTTTTCCTTCTGCCCTTTGATAGATAGGTGTTGCAGCAACACACACTTCGATAGTGATTGACAGTTTCAACCCATTCCAAAATGACTCGTCATTGGAATCACCATTTCATGTTCGATAGTTGAAACTGAAAAAACAACGTGACACCACCAAGGTTTAAACACCTGATTCTGCTGGGAATCATACCATCCAAGTTCCCCTCCCCAGGGCACGCCGCCTCGCAAAGGACCGCAGATGTGTTGAGTCTTGGGAGCACTGCGCGAGCTCAACGCCAGCGACATGCAGCCAGGGGCATCAAACAATCCTGTCGTTGGCTTCAACCCATCTTTTGCAAAGTCTGCGAGCATCTATCTGCCAGGAAAACCATTTGAAACTACTTTCTGTATCTTTATGTAGCTTTATGTTGCTAGAACAGGAGTCAAAGATGGACTGATTTATTGGCACGGCTCGAAAATTTTGAAACAATTGTCCGGGTGAAACTGAAAACATGAACTGTGGCCGATCTTACCCGACAAATCTCCGTCCAAAAAATGGGTTGTCGTTCGGCCTTCACGACTTATGCCTTGATGGCAGAAACTGAAATTGGTTGGCTGCACCCCCGATTTCTACCTACCCCTCACCAATCACCATGCCAACCTGGAACAATCTGCACAATTTGAGTTTGTCCAAAATGGAGGGAAAATACACCAAAATGGCATTCTTAATCATTCTTATGTATATGGGGGTGTGTAGAGTGTATACCCCAAGTTATGGCAATTTTAATGGGGTGTGTGCAGTGCTGGCCTGACCGCTGTCAACTCAGCACGCACAGCGGGCGCAGTGTGTGGTGCGTTGACACTGCCAATCGAGAGCGGTCTGAACGCATCACGGAGCGTCAGCTGCATGGATTGAAACAGCCTGGTTGAGTATCGGATCTGTTGCTGCATAGGGGGAAATAACTATTAGGGGAGAACCGTGTATACAGACTATTGCCGGTGCACCTGCTGGAAAGAGGTCAAAACAAAACAATTCTCACTGGAAAAAACATTGCCCTCCTACTGCTGCATGCGAGTTCACTGAGTTCTGGAAATAGTTAAGCCGCTGAGAACTTCAAACCTTGATACACGTCCTCGGTGAATAAAGCACATCGAGGTAGTCAGGTATATATATTTACAAACACTGGTTGATTGCTTGGAGGTTACCCACAAAAAGAAGAACCAGCCAACGAACCCGAATGCAGTCACGTAAACACACCTTTGCGAAAAAAAACAATTTTTCAACAGTCTTGTATATTCTTCCCCTGTTGCCAAACAAGCGTAGACTGTGGAGTGTGAAAGGTGGTGGAGCGTGTAGTGTGAAGACAGTGGAGTGTGGAGTGCGGCGTGTAAAGTGGAAAGTGTGGAGAGGAACGTGTAAAGTGTAGAGAATGGAGTGTGAAGTATAAAGTGTAGAGTATAAAGTGCAGAGTGTAACGTGTAGAGTGTGGAGTGTAACGCGCAGAGTGCAAAGTGCAATGCGCCGAGTGTGGAGTGTAAAGTGTGAAGTGTAGAGTGTGAAGCGTAAAGTGTAGAGTGTGAAGCGTAAAGTGTAGAGTGTGAAGTGTAGAGTCTAGAGTGTGGAGTGCGGAGTGTAAAGTGTAAAAGGTAAGGTGAAGAGTGAGGGGTGTAAAGTGTGAAGTGTGGAGAGGAATGTGTAAAGTGTAGAGAATGGAGTGTAAAGTGTAAAGAGTGCAGTGTGTGAAGTGTAGAGTCTAGAGTGTGGAGTGCGGAGTGTAAAGTGTAAAGTGTAGTGTGTGGAGTGAGGGGTGTAAAGTGTAAAGTGTCAGGTGTAGAGTGCAAAGTGTAGTAGAGTGTAAAGTGTGAAATGTGAGGTGTGAAGTGTGGAGTCTAGAGTGTAAAGTGTAGAGTTCAGAGTTTGGAGTGGAAAGTGTAGAGTGTGGAGTGTAGAGTCTAGAGTGTGAAGTGTGGAGTGTAAAGTGAGGAGTGTAAAGTGTAGAGTGTGAAGTGTAAAGTGTAGAGTGTGGGGTGCAAGCTGCGGAGTGCAAAGTTTGACGCGTGGAGTGTGGATTGGGGATTGGGGATGTGGACTGTCAAGTGTGCAGGGGAAATGTGGAAATGTTGGAAAATGTGGAATAGATAGTTGGGAGGGTCAAGTCCACAGTGGCGAGCCGCAACTGCACCAAATACGGCGCCTGCCACGCAAAATGACGGCCCACACGACGGATCTGCAAAATAGTGCGTCTGCCACGTGAAATCACACTCTCGGTGTCCCACGCCTGCACTGCCATGTGCACATTGTCACCACTTGATGCAGCCCTGACACTGCGATTCTAAAGTGCTGCACCTGCCACGCAAAACGACGACGGAGGCCTCCGAAGTGTTGCCCCTGCCGCGAAAAACGGACCTCATCTTCTGAAAACGACGCAATGAGAGGTTTTGCAATTTTGTTGCTTTCCCCATAGGCGCGGCGACGCCACAAGAAAACCAGAGAATCGAGACGAGACATGTGGGAAGCTTAAAACGAGCATTGATGGGAGATTTATGCAATTTTTCATCACTTGTCAGAAAATGCCACGCCTGCCACGGAATTTACGCGTTTGTCACCGTCTCGAAGCCGCCCTGCCAATGCGATTCGCAAAAAAACACGCAACACAACAGGTCTGAAGTGCCGCGCCTGCCACACAAAATGACGATGGAGGTCTCCAAAGTGCTGCACCTGCCACGAATCTTTTGAAAATGACGCAAAAGTATTGCTCCTGTCACACAAAAAGATTTTCGACACTGCGAGAATCTCACGAAGTGCCACGCCTGCCACACTAAACAAAGTTACGCAATGTTTGAACCATCCAAAAGTGACCGCTTTTGCAGCAGTCGGGCCATAGGGCAATAATCGCCAACGATTGCAAACGGTTGCGGACGGCTGCAAACGGCAAAGCAGCGTCCAGCGAACACAGCTCCATTCCAAGACCCCCAAAGTAGAACGAGAACCCTTCGCTACGCATTCGGGAACGAGAAACGTGTGTCCTCGGCCAAACAGCCATCCAGTTTCATATCCAGCTCAACAGCTATCCCCCGATTTTAAAATACATATAGATAGCATCTGGTTTCATATTGGATCCATTCATGAATGGGTGCCCCATATATGGAGCTTTCCATTATTGGGGGTACCCCAATACCTGGATGGATTATAATGAACACTCCTATTCAAACTGATTTTTTGGTACCGCCATTTTAAGACACGCCGTAACATTTACCTATCTGATGTTTGGGAGGAAAGTCGTCCGAATTTTGCCGAGCAGCAGATCTCAGAAAGCCTGCTGCTTTGCTCAGAAATCCACACAACTGAACTCAGCTTTCAGCATGCAGTGTTGAGCACGGAGGCGAAAGTGATGAAAGGGCTCACAAGGCACCCTCCAAGATGCCCAGACTAAACAACTTTGGTCAAATCGAGGACGTGAGTTTTACGCTTTGAAGCTCAGAATCATCCTGCGGCCAACATTGCACTGTCTGCTTTCGCCAGGATCGTCTCAAGGGAGTTCGAGCTGTGCGCCGAAAAACATCTTGGTGGATGATGCTGCTATAGAGGCACCCAACTGGCAGCAGAGCCGCCTTCAAGAGATGAATCAGTGGGAAGTAGTTTGTCAATAAACCCACATTAATGCAGATCAATGAGCCCACATTGATGAAGATCAGCACAATGAGGGGTTTATGAAGATCAACACAATGTGGGTTTATCCATGTTTATCTCACATGATCGGATTTCACCCTACCTCACGATCAAGGGCCCACTTTTCCTTCTGCCTTTTGATAGATAGGTATTGCAGCAACAGACATTTCAACAATGATTGGTAGTTTCAACCCATTCCAAACGACTATAGTTGAAACTGAAAAAACAACGTGGCACCACCAATGTTTTAACGCCTGATTTTGCTGGGAATCATCCCATCCAAGTTCTCCTCCCCACGAACGCCGCCTTGCAAAGGACCGCAGGTGTGTTGAGTGTTGGGAACTCTGCGCAAGCTCAACGCCAGCGGCATACAGCCAGAGGCATCAGACAGTCCTGTCGTTGGCTTGAACCCATCTTTTGTAAGGACAATCTCAGGAGGAAAACTATTTCAAACTACTGTATGTATCATATATATATATATAAATCTTTTTGATACTAAAACACGAGACTCAAAGATGGACTGATTTATTGGCAGGGCTCGAAAGTTGTGAAGCAACTTTCCGGGTGAAACTGAAAACGTGAACGGTGGCCAATCTTACCCCACAAATCTCCACCCCAAAAATGGTTTGTCGCCGGGCTTTTCACCGGAAACCCGCATGAAATTGGTAGGTTGCACCCAAAATTTTTCCTACCACTCACAAATCAGCATGCCTAGTCAACTTGGAACAGTCGTACCGTACATTGTCCATATTGGGGGAAGATGCATCAATATGGTGATTTGATGTATTTTTGAAATGTTTTTTCCCCTAAGGTATGGCCATTTTCATGAAGAAACTCAGGTTTCATTGCGTGAGAAGCCGGTTGCCTCTCCTTCCGGGTGTCAGCTCAGCGCACACGCGTGGCCCGTTGTCTGACCGCGTCACGGAGCGTCAGCGGCGATCCAAACAACCTGTTGCAGTCTTGGATCTATTGCTACACCCAAGGCAATTCATAGTGGGCAAGCCAATGCCATAAAGCTACTATTTGGGGATGATTTTACCACCCGTAAAAAAGGTTGATCACTTGGGGATGGTTTGCGTCGTTGGGTTTGCCAAATTGTGGGATAAGCACGGTCAGTAGCATACGCAGACTGTGGAAAACGTAGCCCTGCTACTGGTGGATGGGAGTTCTGGCAATAGTTAAAAATACTGAGAGCTTCAAACCTTCATACGCGTCCCAATCTTACGTCGGTGAAACAGATCGAGGTCAGCCCCAACATGAGTACCTTTTTCAAAGTCTAGCGAGGAGACAGTCACCACGTATAATTCTGGGTAAATTGTCGAAGGAAGTTTAGAAGCCAAACGTCCGACTATATGGACAGATGGAAAAGCAGAGGTGGGAAAGAGGCAGAGAAGAAAAAGGCAGAAGAAAGAAAATCAGAGAAGAGAAAGGCAGAAGAAAGAAGATCAACGTGCGCGAAAAGACAAAAATTGTGTAAAAGGGCATGTGTTTCCAATGTCTTGTGGCTCGGGGGGGTCGAAGAGTAGGCTCGCTAAAGCGGAGGGTGCGGAGCCCCCTGGCCAGATGAGAAAAAATATTGCACGCCATTGTGGCGCGAAGTGTCTTTCAAAGTCAGAATGTGCAAAGCACCTCAGCTTCGGAGCGCTTTTGGAAGTTGAGATGTTGAAAAAGTACATGGCGTTGTGGCGCGAAGAACATTTCGAAGTCAAAATGCTAAAGGCACAACATTGTCGGAGCACTTTTTGACGTTGAGATGTTGAGAAAGTGCACAGATTGTGGCGCGAAGTACATTGTGAAGTGAACACGTTAAAAGCACCACACAGTCGCGCCACTTTTGGACGTTCAAGTGTCATCTGTCGTGGCAGGCGCAAGGGATTCTGCACCTTGTTGACAGTGAGTCAACCATGTGGGTTTTGTAACATTTTCAAAAACGATGGCAGGCGTGGGACATTGGAAGAGGATCTGCAAAGATGCATGTCGTGTGGCAGGGACAGTACAAGAGACATCTTCATCAGAGATGTTAGGAGGTCAGGGCGCTAGGTTGTCTCACGGCACGCGCCCCAACCAGGCACCTCGCTTCAGGCACCAGCGTGTTCACTTTTGATGCTTTTTCTCGTTTTTGGCGCTTCCATTTCCTTTTAAATCTGCTTTTGGACAGCCTTCAAAATCGTACTTTTTGTGGCCTTGGCGCCGAGATCCGGTTTTGGAGCAGGTTTTGGGCCAGAGAAAAGCTGAGATGATCTGAAAGTGAGCTGAGAAGAGATGAGATGCGGTGAGAAGAGCCGACAAGAGCTAAGAGCTGAGAAGAGCTGAGAAGATGTGAGCAGAGCTGAGAAGAGAGAGAAGAGATGACACCAGGTGAGCTGACATGAACTGCGAAGAGCTGAGAAGAGTTGTGAGAAGAGCTGAAATGAGAAAAGCTGGGATGACATGAGACGAGATGAGAACAGTTGAGATCAACTGAGAAGAGCTGGGATGAGCTGAGAAGAGGAAAGAAGACGTGAGGTGAGATGAGATGAGATGAAGCCAAAAAAAGAGATGAGAAGCAGAAATGAGATGAGATGAACTTGATTGGGATGAAATGAGATGAGATGACATTGAACTAAGATGAAGTTAGATGAGCTGAGATGAGATCAGATGACATGAAAAAGGATTAACCCTTGAGAAGGGATGGCACTGGAATGAAAAGTCGAGAGATGTTTGCCGCGAAGCACAGAAGGCTTGCACGCACTTTATAGGCGCTGTTTCTTTTTGCTCGCTGCAAAAGCTATAAGCGTTTTAATTTTGACAGTTCCTCCCCCGGCTTGCCGGGTACTATATGTTCACAGAGATAGCACCTGGTTTAATGTTGGATCTATTCATGAATTGGGGTCCCATTTATGGGGGCGCACATAAAAAGGGGCCGCCCCAATAACTGGATGGTCTATAATGGATCATCCCGTCCAAAGCCCTCCTCTCCAGGACACGCCGCCTCGCAAAGGACCGCAGATGTGTTGAGTGTTGGGAACTCTGCGCGAGCTCAACACCAGCAAGATGCAGCCAGAGGCATCAGACAGTCCTGTCGTTGGCTTGAGCCCATCTTTTGTAAGGATAATCTCAGGTAGGGAAGCTATTTGAAACTATTGTATGTATCATATGTATCTTTTATTATCTTTTTGGTACAGAACAGAAGACTCAAAGATGGCTTGATTTACTGGCAAGAACTCCAAAAAAGGGGTTGTCGCCGGGCTTTTCACGAATTGGTTATATCTGTTGGCAGAACCCGCATGAGATTGGTTGGTTGAGCTGCACATTTTTCGTACTCCTCACCAATCAGCATGCCTAGTCAACTTGGAACAATCGTACCGTACATTGTCCATATTGGGGGAAAGATGCGCCAAAATGGTCATTGTATCTATTTTGGAGGTGTTTTTTCCCGAAAGCTCCTGCGAAGGGTTTTTCCTAAAGAACGGCTGTCAAGTTCATCTTTTCACTTCATGTACACAACATCTCCTACTTCCCTTACAATACCTGCATCATATACATCAACTTCAAGTACATCACATCATCATCAACATCATCTACATCTACGTCACCTACATCACCTACATCAACTTCAGTCATCAACTTCATCTACATCAAATTCATCATCGTCAGCATCTGTACAATTTCATCTGCATCACTTGCATCATTTACATCATCTACGCCTACTTTTTTGCAGAGATGTGCTGACACAGGAGTTAAATACAGGAGTTGTTACACCGGAGTTGGTACGCAGGAGTTAAACTCCTACAATACTCCTATGCTCAAGTTCTTCTAAATTCTCTCTTAATGCGGCAGCCACAAGCTGGCTTGCGAGATGCAACTCTCTCCGGACTTCGTGCGCGTCGGACGCACAGACATGTGGTAAAATGCGAATCTCAAGTTGTCGGTTGCAACCCTCTGCAGAGATCGCGCGTGTTGGACGCACAACAATGTGGCGACATGCGAACCCGAAGGTGTCCGGATGAACCCCCTGGGGAGATCCTGCGTGTCGGAGGCACAAACGTGCGGAGAAATGCGAATCCGAAGGTGCCCGGATGAACCCTCTACGGAGATCGTGCGTGTCGGGCCCACAAGCGTGTAGAGACATGCGAGTCCGAAGGTGTCTGTTGCAACTCGAATCGCAAACCGGAGATGGTGCGCGTCCGACGCGCAAACGTGTGGTAAAATGCGAGTCACAAGTCTTCCGCGGCGCAACCCTCTGCAGAGATCATGCGCGTCGGAGGTGTGGTGAAATGCGAATTTTCCCCCCAAACAATGTGGCCACACTGAGGGGTTCTTACGGTAAGTGTTAGGGCCCGGTGTTCATTCCAGGTGGTCTCCGGCGTGTGCGCCATTTTTGATGACCCTTACGATCCAAGTCTCGCACGAAACGGTGGCGCGCGGACCGCGCGAAGCGTTTTTTTTGGAGCTATGTCCATTTCGTGTGGCAGGCGTGGGGCATCGGGGATTTTGAGGCCTGAAAGTCGTTTTGTGTGGCAGGCGCCGCGTGGCAGGCGTGGGACAGTCTGCACGTTGCTAAAGCGTTGGCAGGCGTGGGTCAAAATAAAAGTCATTTTTCCTGGCAGGCGCAGAATTTGGTGAACTTGGGCGACATTTTGAAAAGGTTGAAAGTCGCGTTTTGTGAATCTGTCGTCGAATTTGATATTTTGGAAATGATGATGCTTCTGTGTTGCAGGCGCAGGACTTCGAATGCCTCGGGCTCATTTTTCCTGGCCGGGGCAATACTTCGTAGACCTCGACAAGAAGGTCGCTGAGACCTAGGTAAAACGTCGTTTTCGACATTTTCGATGTTCATTTGTGGTGCGCGCAATGTCTTGTGAAAATCTAACATGTGCTTGCGCAACCCTCTCATCACTTTGGGCCTGTCAGATCGCTCTCGTTGTGGCGCGGTGCTCATTTTGAAAGTCAAGGAGATCTTGAGCAGAGATTTGGACAGGGAGCCCTTCATAGAGAGCTTGCGAAGCGAACTTGCCACAGAGATCTCTTAATGAGATCTTGCCAAGAGGTCTCTGGCAGAGATCTTGCCAAGAGAGTTCGTATAGAGAGCTTGAACAGAGTTCTCATAGAGAGATCTTGCCAAGAGACCTTCGACAGGGAGCTTGCACAGAGATCTTCCAAGGAGACCTCCTTTAGAGATCTTGTACAGAGATTTTGCCAAGAGGTCCCTTACAGAGAGCTTGCCAAGACACCTCTTACAGAGAGCATGTGCAGAGATCTCTGAAACAGATCCGTCCAAGAGACCTCTTTTAGGGAGCTTGTACAGAGAGCTTGTCAAGAGACCTCTTACAGAGATCTTGTGCAGAGACATTGCGTAGAGATCTGTTGAGATCTTGCCAAGAGGTCCCTTGCAGAGATCTTGCGAAGAGAGCTCTTATAGGGAGCTCGCACAGAGATCTCAAAAAGAGATCTTGCCAAGAGGCCTCTTATAGAGATCTTGTACAAAGATCTTGCCAAGAGACCTCTTTTGAAGATCTTGTACAGAGAGATTCCATAAAGACCTGTTGCAAAGATCTTGGCAAGAGGTCTCTTACATAGATCTTGCCAAGAGAACTCTTGTAGAGTCAGAAAGAAATCTTGTCAAGTTGTCAAGAGACCTTTTTGAGGGATCTTTTACAGAGAGCTTGCCAAGAGACCTCTTACAGAGATCTTGTACAGAGATCTGGCCAAGAGGTCCCTTACAGAGACCTTGCCAACAGAGCTCTTATACAGATCTTGTGCAGAGACCTGGTGAAGAGAGCAGCTATCTTGCTCAGAGATCTTGTCTAGAGAGCTTGAACAAAGATCTTGCTTTGAGATCTCTTACAGGGATCTCCTGTGGAAATCTCTTATAGACAGACACCTTGTGCAAGTAGCCTTACACAGGGATCTTGCACAGCAGCTTCTACAGAGAACCTGTCAAGGAGTTCTCGACCACCATCTTCTACAGAGATCTTCACAAACGGAGCTTGCAGAATCTAACCCGTATCTCTTCTCCCAGAGACCACCTTTCACGAACACCATGCTTTCAAATCCTTTCCACCTTTCCCTTTTGAAATCCTAGCTGCACACTGTTTGGGGTCTCTTGCCGGGGCGACCCTCTGCGGGGATCGTGCATGTCGGACGCACAGACGTGTGGTGAAATGCGATTTTTTGGTGCCCCATCGCGACTTTTTCGCACGAAAGGAGGGTCGAATGTTGAACACTCAGGTAAATTGAAGCGTGCGATGCAACCTTTTTGCACGAAATGGAGGTGGAAAGTCAAAAAATGTTGTGAAAATTGCAGTTTTGAAACTTCAGACGCAACCCTTTTTGCACGACATGCCTTCGCAGCCATCTTGCCGGACAGTTGCATTGTGACCTCGGGTGAGCCGAGCTCTGGCGGCGACAGTGCGTCTGTGCAAGAACAGATGTTTTCCTTCTCGCCAGCAATGTCGATTGTGCGACTGAGAGTTGTTCGAAGCACAATTACGGCTTGACAGCGGCTTACTTGGAGTGCGTTTTGTCCTTGCTGGAAAAATTAGCGCGCTGGCGCTTCAGCTTGCAGCTGCGATTTGTGCGATCGATTTCCCTTTCAGTTTTGTCCTCTCCTTGCTTTGACCTGCCAGGTTGAAGACGCATGGCTGTGGCAAAAATTGCCGCGCACCATTGCTGCTGAGTGGTCGTTTTTCCATATGGCGTTTAGTGAAGGGTAGCTTCAATTGCTTCACCGGGCATTGTGTTCGGCAAATTCGCGCTTGAAAACAACGCTGGTGCGACGGTGCGACGACAGGCTGATATCAAGGTGCGACTTGGTAAAGCTGGATTCTTGCCCTTTGAGCTCCAAATCCTGTCTTGCAGTACAAATGCGACATGCCAGTGAACAACATACTTTTCGTCACTGTTGACGGGCTTCTGCACTCGCGATTCCCTGGCGTCATCGCAGTCACCTGCATAGACGGCTTGATGACCTACAGATAGACATAAGCTAGGACAGCTTCATTATCATTCATTTTATGTTCATTCATCGCTATTCATCAACACCTTCACTTATCATTCGTTATCATTCATTGTCATTCATCTTCATCAGTTATCATCCAACATCTTTCTATCTTCTCTGTCCCTACTCTTTTCTTCTACTTCCTAATGCTTTCCATTCGGCCATACCGTTCGTCTAGTTTCCCTAAGTTATGGCCATTTTCATGCGGAAACTCAGGTTTCATTCCGTGAGAAGCCGGTTGCCTCTCCTTCCGGGTGTCAGCTCAGCGCACACAGCGCACATCGCGTGCGCAGCGCGTGGCCCGTTGGTGCATGGCCCGTTGTCGGAACGCGTCACGAAGAATCAGCTGCGATCCAAACAACCTGGTTCAGTCTTGGATCTATTGCTACACCCAAGGGAATTCATAGTGGGCAAGCCAATGCCATACAGCCACCGTTTGGGGATGGTTTTACCACCCGTAAAAAAGGTTGATCACTTGGGGATGGTTTGCGTCGTTGGGTTTGCCAAATTGTGGGATAAGCACGGTCAGTAGCATACGCAGACTGNTTTTACCACCCGTAAAAAAGGTTGATCACTTGGGGATGGTTTGCGTCGTTGGGTTTGCCAAATTGTGGGATAAGCACGGTCAGTAGCATACGCAGACTGCTGCCCGTGCATGTGCAGGAAAGCCAAAACAAAACTAAACAATTCTCGCTGGAAAACGTAGCCCTGCTACTGGTGGATGGGAGTTCTGGNACGCAGACTGCTGCCCGTGCATGTGCAGGAAAGCCAAAACAAAACTAAACAATTCTCGCTGGAAAACGTAGCCCTGCTACTGGTGGATGGGAGTTCTGGGAATAGTTAACATACTGAGAGCTCCAAACCTTCATACACGTCCCAATCTTACGTCGGTGAAACAGATCGAGGTCAGCCCCAACATGAGTACTTTTTTCAAAGTCTTGCGAGGAGACAGTCGCCACGTATAATTCTGGGTAAATTGACANTACGTCGGTGAAACAGATCGAGGTCAGCCCCAACATGAGTACTTTTTTCAAAGTCTTGCGAGGAGACAGTCGCCACGTATAATTCTGGGTAAATTGACATATTTCACTAAGCTGAAATGTTGGGCTATGTTGGGAAAACTACCGCTACAAGTCCCATCATTCCAGCGAGGTCGCGGTGAGGCCGTTATAATTTTCTCAGATAAATAACTACAAGTTAAACACTGTTGGAGGTTACCTGAAAAGAAAATGTGTCTCCTCGGCTCATTGCGCCCTTTTTGTTAAGGCCACCAACCAATTTCATATTCAGCTCAACAGTCATCCCGCAAATGTNTTACCTGAAAAGAAAATGTGTCTCCTCGGCTCATTGCGCCCTTTTTGTTAAGGCCACCAACCAATTTCATATTCAGCTCAACAGTCATCCCGCAAATGTGAAATACACAATGCAATATATATATATAATATATATATATAGAAATAATATAAATATATATAGAAATAGTACAAATATATATAGATAATATGATAATATATATATAGAAATAGTATAAATATATATAGATATAATATATATATATAGATATAGTAAAAATATATATAGATATAAAATATATATATAGATATAATATATATATATAGATATAATATATATAAATATAGATATAATAAATATAGATATATAGATATATAGATATAGTATATAAAAAATAAATAAATAAATAAATAAGTAAATAAATAAAATATAATATACATGTATAGCACCTGGGTATAATGATAGATCTATTCATGAATTGAGGTCCCAGATATGTACCTATTATTACCTATTCCATGTTCGCGGGGAAGGTCACCTCAATTTTGCCGAGCAGCAGAAGATCTCACTCAGAGCTGTAGCCCAAAGCTTGCNTATGTACCTATTATTACCTATTCCATGTTCGCGGGGAAGGTCACCTCAATTTTGCCGAGCAGCAGAAGATCTCACTCAGAGCTGTAGCCCAAAGCTTGCTGCTGTCTGGCCCAGAAATCCTACCCAACTGAACTCAGCTTTCAGCATGCAGCGCTGAGCACGCTTGAGGATCTTGAGGTGAAAGTGATGAAAGGGCTTAGACAATACCCTCCAAGATTGCCAGACTAAACGGTTTTGGTGAAGTCANGCAGCGCTGAGCACGCTTGAGGATCTTGAGGTGAAAGTGATGAAAGGGCTTAGACAATACCCTCCAAGATTGCCAGACTAAACGGTTTTGGTGAAGTCAAGCGCGTGAGTTTTACGCTGTGAAGCTCAGAATCATCCTGTGGCCAACATTGCAATGTCTGCAGTCGCCAAGATCGTCTCAAGGGAGTTCGAGCTGTGCGCCGAAAAACGTCTTGGTGGATGATGCTGCTATAGAGGCACCCAACTGCCAGCAGGGCCGCCTTCAAGAGATGAATCGATGGGAAGTAGTATGTCAATAAACTCACATTAATGCAGATCAACCTTCCCACATGGATGAAGATCAGCACAATGAGTGGTTTGTGATGATCAACACAATGTGGGTTTATCAATGTTGATCTCACATGATCGGATTTCACCCTCCCTCACGGTCAAGGGCCCACTTTTCCCTCTGCCTTTTGATAGTTAGGTGTTGCAGCAACAGACATTTCAACAATGATTGATAGTTTCAACCCATTCCAAACGACTATAGTTGAAATTGAAAAAACAACGTGACACCACCAAGGTTTAAACATCTGATTCTGCTGGGAATCATCCCATCCAAGTTCTCCTCTCCAGGACACGCCGCCTTGCAAAGGACCGCAGATGTGTTGAGTGTTGGGAACTCTGCGCGGGCTCAACACCAGCAAGATGCAGCCAGAGGCATCAAACAATCCTGTCGTTGGCTTGAACCCATCTTTTGTAAGGACATGTTCAGGTAGGAAAACTATTTCAAACTACTTTATTTGTCATATTTAGTCAAATGTATAAATAAATAAATAAATAAATATATATATATATATATATCATATATGATATATATACATATGATATATGATATATATTGATATATAATGTACATAAATGAAATATTTATATATACATACATATATATATATAATATATATCTATACATGATACATATATATATATATCTATAAAA
Source organism: Symbiodinium sp. clade C Y103 (assembly GCA_003297045.1). Classification (NCBI taxonomy): domain Eukaryota; class Dinophyceae; order Suessiales; family Symbiodiniaceae; genus Cladocopium; species Cladocopium sp. clade C. Next base: position 221,355 of record BGPT01000406.1, read on the forward strand.
AATATCTCTCTATATACATATATATATATATGATACATGTATATAAATATGATATATATATATATATTACTTTTTGTATGATATATATTGCTAGAGCAGGAGACTCAAAGATGGACCGATTTTTTTGGCAAGCCTTGAACATTTTTGAAACAACTTTCCTGGTGAAACTGAAAACATGAATAGTGGCCAATCTTACCCCGCAAATCTCCACCAAAAAAGAGGACGGGATAACCCCGTACCAAAAGGGACGGGAAAGTGCGATAGACAGGGCAGGAAAGACAATGGAGAGAGTGAAGGGCCGGTAGTTTTGCAAGAGCAGGACAGAAGAGAGAGTTGCGTGTGAAAGGGTAGCGTGTGGAAGAGATGCATGTTGAAGAGTCGTATGTGAAAGGGATTTGTGTGAAAGCGTGGTACGTAGAAGAGCTGCATGTTGAAGAATTGTGTGTGCAAGAGCTGTGTGTGACAGAGATTAGGTGCGAAGAGCTGTGTGTGAAGGAGCTGCAGTTGGAAGAGAAACATGTTGAAGAGTCACATGAGAAACCGAAGTGTGTGAGAGTGCGGAACGTGGAAAAGGCGCGCTTGACAGAGATGTCCGTGAAAGATGTTTGTGCGTGTGGCACGGCTGTATGTCTGGTTGGGACGCATGCCGTGACAAAACCTGCAACTAAAGTCCTGGAAATTTCTGGTATGTCTGAGCAAATCTTGAACAACTGCAAGTGTCCGTGTCTGAATCGAAGTTCGATTCATGTCTGAAACAAGTTTTAAGGAAGTGAAGTTGTTGGTGCCTGAATCAAATTGCCTGGTTAAGACGCATGCCCTGACATGTCTGAAGCACGCCACCAAAGCCAGCCCAATGCCCTAAATGCCACGCCTGCCACAAAGTGATAGTGGCTGTCACCCAAGCGCGTCACCAGAGCCAGCCCAGTGCCATAAGTGGCACGCCTGCCACACAAAGTGTCACCAAATGCCACACCTGCCACACAAAAGGTACATGCATGGATGTCACCAAGTGCCACGCCTGCCACACAAAGTGAAGGTCGATGTCGCCACGTGCCACAGAATGGAGGTCCATTCACCAAATGCCATGCCTGCCACACAAAGAGCTGCGGTGTCCATGCAAAGTGAAGGGCGATGTCGCCAAGGGCCACTCCTGCGACACAGACCTGCCACAGAAAAGCAAGTTGTGTGAAAGAGTTGTGTGCGAAAGGGTTGTGTGTGAGTTGTGTATGACAGAGTTGGGTGTGACAAAGTTGTGTGTGAGAGTGTTGTGTGTGGCAAAACTGCGTGTGAAAGAGTTGCGTGTGAGAGAATTGTTGGTGAGAGAGTTGTATGTGACAGATTTGCGTGTTGAAGCGTGTGGGTGAGCAGGAGCGGCGGCGGGCGGGAGGAGAAGGACGTGGACGGGAGTGCGCAACAAAAAACAAGAACCCCACATAAAGATGTGGGAAAAAATGCCCGCATAAAAATTGGTTGGTTCATACCAATTTTTCCTGTTCCTCACTAATCAGCATGCCCAGTCAACTTGGAACAGTCGTACATTGTCCAAAATGGGGGAAAGACGCATCAAAATTGCCATTTGATGTATTTTGGAAGCTTTTTTCCCCAAAGTTATGACCATTTTCATGCGGAAACTCAGGTTTCATTCCATGAGCAGCCGGTTGCCTCTCCTGCGCGCGCAGTGCGTGGCCCGTTGGTGCGAGGCTCGTTCTCGGAACGCGTCACGGAGCGTCAGCTGCGATCCAAACAACCTGGTTCAGTCTTGGATCTATTGCTACAACCAAGGGAATTCATAGTGGGCAAGCCAACGCCATAAAGCTACCATTTGGGGATGATTTTACCACCCGTGAAAATGTTGATCACTTGGGGATGGTCTGCGACGTTGGGTTTACCAAATTGTGGGATAAGCACGGTCAGTAGCATACACAGACTGCTGCCCGTGCATGTGCAGGAAAGCCAAAACAAAACTAAACAATTCTCGCTGGAAAACATAGCCCTGCTCCTGGTGGATGGGAGTTCTGGCAATAGTTAAAAATACTGAGAGCTTCAAACCTTCATACGTCGGTGAAACAGATCGAGGTCAGCCCCAACATGAGTACTTTTTTCAAAGTCTTGCGAGGAGACAGTCGCCACGTATAATTCTGGGTAAATTGACA
>BGPT01000406.1:227112-259099 GCA_003297045.1 Symbiodinium sp. clade C Y103
GGCAAGATCTTAGTGGTTCACCCGCGCTCTTGCAAATTTCCTGCAGCAAGTGCTGCGTCAAATCTGTTCCCCTCCCGGTGAGTTGTGAATCCTCTTCCTAGGTGCACGTGAACCTTCTGATTGCACATAGATGCAGACGTCAAAGCCAAGGAGGAAACACTTGATGACACAGACAGGTTCGGGTCAATCTCTCTCTGTGCAGTCCAAGTGGTCTTTTCGAAATACAAAAGACGTGTGGCAGGAATGAATCTGGAGCTCACAGGTGTCCCAAGCTTTTTGGCTTGCACATCATGTGAAAGGCGGTCGGTGCTCACAGTGAAGCAACAAACCAGGTCCCCTCAGACATAATGTATCAGCAATGAATTTTCAGCCACATATACTTGATGTCGGGTATTCAGTGGTCGAAGTCAAAATTCATCTTGGCTCCTCGATCGCACACGGCCTTGCTAGTCGTCCTTGGAGTTGCCTTGTCATGGTTTTCAACATGTTCCTATTCTGCGACGTCTACCTCCTGTATCCCTTGAATTCCACGAGAGGTACGCGTAGCACAATTTCTTGCGACCTTCTAATAAGCGGCCCCTCAAAGATGTCCTACCGAGTTCTTCAAAAAAATCAGCCATCAACAGGAAACCACATAGACACCTAAATTACCCGCGCAACCCCCAACTTCAATGTTGTGATCGGAAGTGCCAAACACCATCAACAGAAATGGCTGTTTTTTTGAAGGCCGCCAAGCACAAAATTCAAAAGACAACATTGAATTGGGGGCCGGGGGCAACATGACCTCCATGGTCTTGTTCCGAATGGGATGGCTGTTATTTTCGAAGAACCCGGTATCATGCGCAGACAGGTTCGGGTCAATCTCTCTTTGTGCAGTCCAAGTGATCTTTTCGAAATACAAAAGACGTGTGGCAGGAATGAATCCGGAGCTCACGGGTGTCCNCGAAGGGCGGTCGGTGCTCACAGTGAAGTAACAAACCAGGTCCCCTCAGACGCAATGGATCAGCAACGAAGGCCTGTCCACCAACCACTTTGTGTGGCAAGATCTTAGTGGTTCACCCGCGCTCTTGCAAATTTCCTGCAGCAAGTGCTGCGTCAAATCTGTTNGGCAAGATCTTAGTGGTTCACCCGCGCTCTTGCAAATTTCCTGCAGCAAGTGCTGCGTCAAATCTGTTCCCCTCCCGGTGAGTTGTGAATCCTCTTCCTGGGTGCATGTGAACCTTCTGATTGGCTGCATGAATGCAGACGTCGAAGCCAAGGAGGAAACAGTTGATGACACAGACTGGTTCGGGTCAATCTCTCTTTGTGCAGTCCAAGTGAGCGATCGGCAAAACCTCAATTGAAAAATTGGATCTTCCAGACTAGGTTATCGTTTTTGGGAGTTGGCTATATCGTTTTCCAATAAATCCTAGGTTATCGTTTTTGGGAGTTCGTAAGAGCCCTCGAATACATACCTAATACACGGAGAGTTTAGCCTATTGCTCNCTATATCGTTTTCCAATAAATCCTAGGTTATCGTTTTTGGGAGTTCGTAAGAGCCCTCGAATACATACCTAATACACGGAGAGTTTAGCCTATTGCTCAAGTGATCTTTTCGAAATACAAAAGACGTGTGGCAGGAATGAATCCTGAGCTCACAGGTGTCCCAATTTTTCTGGCTTGCACATCATACGAAGGGCGGTCGGTGCTCACAGTGAAGTAACAAACCAGGTCCCCTCAGACGCAATGGATCAGCAACGAAGGCCTGTCCACCAACCACTTTGTGTGGCAAGATCTTAGTGGTTCACCCGCGCTCTTGCAAATTTCCTGCAGCAAGTGCTGCGTCAAATCTGTTGATTTTTGTTGCGTGCATTTTTTTGCGGCAGCACAGTGTGTTTTCAGCTAACAATCTGAGTGCGGGGTGTGTGTTCAAAGGTGAGGCTTAAGGATCAATCAATTCATGAATCTGCGCCGCTAGTGGTCGAATTGGGGCATATGGATCAGATTTGACACGGTGTCCATAATTTGGATCTTGTGCTCAAACATGCTCAAACAATCCTAGAAGTAGGGGGGGAGTGTTTGGAGATTAGGGACATACTTGGCAGCTGGTGGTGGCTTGATTGCGCTTCGTATATGTTCACTTCAGCAGGGCAAAAATCGGATCTTGGACAAGTTAGACTGCAATCATTCACTGAGGCGCGCAAGTAAAATGTAACTGGCACCACCATAGTTCGCATCCGTTCGGCTTGAAATTCACTGGCATCGCGCAGTGGCATTCGCGGGGAAACGGCATAGTGGCTAATCATGGGATGTGGGATGGGCATCCAATCACATTGCTTGGTGGTTGATGCGACAAACTTCTGCGAACGAAAGCTAGGATCATCATGGTTCATCCCATTTTTTGAATGAATCCGCAGGCAATCACGAAGCAGTTTTCAACCAGAAATTGGTGGGCTATGGTAGGCACTTTGAAGCTATGACCAGCTATGAGTTGCGTAATTCGTCCCAGTTCCCACGGAGCCAAGATCAGGCCAGAACTCCGGCTACGGCGTAGGACCAGGCTACGACCTGGTATTGGTGGAATTGATGGAATTTATCAATGATATCTGGTATAAACAGGTGGAATATAATGGAATAATTGACTTTTCATTGTTCCTTTTTAAATACCAGTCAACGGAGGAAAACAATGAAAAGAGATGGTCATTTCGAAGCTGAAACCAAGGTCTGAAGAGTCGCTCTTTCACGAGCTCGGACACAAAACTTGTGTTGCAAAGGAAGACTTTCTCGGATTGAAAAATGTCCGAGAAGAGCACTTAAGGAGTGGCAGAAACATAGGCACCCGCCTACACTCTGAATATTTTCGCATCGCTTGGAGCATCGAGAGGTAGGAGCATCAAGGAAATGAGCACATTTGCCGTGGGAAAACCCCGCGCCGAAAGAAAGAAGTGGTTAGGGCAAAACATGGCCAATTCATGTCAGTGTTGCAGTGGTTACTGAATGGTGCTGACGTATCGCAATGTGCTGCAACAAGGATTGGTGTTGTGTCAGGCTTTTGTAGTATGATTTTGCCTTGCCTGACCGCAGGCACTACAAAGAGGTAGGACAAGACCCAAAATGAAATCACTACAAAATGCTTCATCTCTAAGATAAGCTCTCACTACAAAAAGGGTGGGATCTTGAACAGGGTCTCATATGATGACCTTAAAGTCCGATTTTTGGAGGGTGCATTGTGTAGTGAGAATTTCCCTCCACAAAATCGAGGGTCATCGAGTGCTGTTTTTTTTTTGCAATTGCATTGTATAGTTTCTGACTGGTCACGATCCGAGTTGACAACCTAGTCACGACAAAATGCAGCTCTAGACCCCAGCTTGTCCATGATACGACTCCAGAAACCCCCTTGCAACAAAATAGAGGGCTCCAACACCAAGATTCCTTACAAAATAGCCTGCCTGACAGTTGTAGTGGACACAAGTCCCACTGTTCTGTAGTGGAAATTGGAAGGTGGATACTTAGATCCTGAGGGTATGGTGGTTGACACCAGCGTCCATATAAACATATTCTAGTCTTACACTGCCCTGAAACAGCAACCACGACAAGGCCAATGGGATCTGTGCCGCTGCCATTCCACTCTGCTGCAACTGCAACCCGCAGTCCTATGTTGACACACTTACCTCGGATCAGCGATAGTAGCGATAAGTGCCTTGCAGGTCGCAACTACTTATGCTAATGTCGAAGTATCAGACGTACCACAGATCTGCTGAAACCTAATATCAGCCTTCATTGTGACAGAACGTTCAACCTAGTGCCATACCCCTCCAATTTTTGATGGTAAATACCCACCCATTCCTGGCAAGTCAAGATGGTTGAGGTAATCTGGGTAAACACCACCATGTTTTTTCTGGAAACAACACTGGTCGCATCGAGCAATTTGGTTGCTTGATCTTGGTTGCAACATTGGATGCTGGACTCAATATGGCTCGCATCCACACGTCGAGAGGATTCAAAGTGTTCCAAGGGTCAGTTCCCACGCTGGAAATAGGTCACTTGTAGATCGCTTATAGATCAACTACAGCAAGATCCCCAGGATCTTCAGGATCCCACGCTGTCAGTTGGGGCACCAATCAGAGCTAAGCTTCGTGCTTTCTCGGCAGCAACAGGCGTGTCTCATCGATTCGACAGATTCAGTTCCTGACATTTTTTGGCACCGTGATTGTATCGATGATTACCATGATTTGGGAAGGGAGAAACCTCGGCCCAGGCCACAGCGCACAGCGCACATAAGAAATACGCCATGGAACATGACGTTCCCCACTTGCACATGGGGCCTTAAGTATGCCGTACTTAAGGCACGTTGACGCAAAGGTTATTCTGTGGCTCTTGCAAGGTTTTTTGCAACAAATTTCATATACTTGGGCCTGGTTGACCTAAGATTGACGTCCTAGGGGTGGGGCCCCACTAAATACGGCGTACTTTCTTCAGCCACGAAGAGATGTGGAATGTCAAACAAACAAGATGTCATGGGGCTACTTTGATATGAAACGCTGAAAAAAACTGTCCTCGTCTGGAAGAGTTCCTCATAACGCCTTTTCCAACAATGATGAAATGGCTCAAAAACCGGTTTCCCACCCTTGTGTGGCACATGTCTTCCTTAGTCTTCAACAAAGGAATTTCTGGAGACTATTGGAGACGGCTTTTTCCTTTTACTTTGAAATTCCCGTAAATCAATTGCGACGAAACACTGAAACTGAAACGACGTGCTTGGGACACTTGGGACCCTTGGGTTTGAAACCTTTGGGTACATATGGGAGAATGTGCCTTATCATACGGTCATTTGTCACCGATTTGAACACATGTCCGGACCACAGAGAACTTCTGTATGGCAAATTAGGGCATCAGTTCCATTTCTGCTTTAAGTGCCTTGAATTCGGAGTATCAGAGCCCGGTGATCGATCCGATCCGCACCTGACATCTAGACCTAACCCTTGCCACATGTGCGCGCCGCGTCAACCTGACCAAGGGATTTCTAAACGTCAATTGCATTCTGAACGTGGGGGATAGCCCACAATTTCTGGCAATTTGAAAGGGAAAGTGATGGTCTCAACCATCAAAATCATCAAATTCATACTCCAATCTTGTTCTCAAATGCGATCTCAGAATCTTCCAAAAGCATCAGGGAAAACTTTGTACATACTTCAGGCATGGGATCCAACACGTATTGCCAAGAAAACCCCTGGGGCATCTGTGTCATCTGCGTTTGATTGCAACATTTTGCAACCAATTGGAAAGACCTAGCTGTAACTAATGTGACTGGGGGATCAGAATTGGACAAGCGCATACTTTGACTATTTTGACAGCTGCTAGCTGCAGCTCTCTGCTTCTGCCAACTCCAAGGTAGTCAGGTTTTTCAAGAGCCCAAGGTCCATCGTTAACTCTTGGGGTTCAAGAAACGGGATTTTCACGCATGTAATATGTTTATCCAAGGATGTGCTTATATAAATATTCAAACATTGAACTCCAAATGTTGGACCGTTGAAGTGGCTTTGGGAGACGCTATTGAAAAGACTATGAGCCACAGGCTATCTCGGCGCATTTCTAAAAAGGAACCCTTTGAGCTACTGCATGTGACTCAAACATGGAGGAAACGGTTGGCCGGGGCAACATTCGTCACAGGTCGCAGTCATTTCAGCGTCACAGCCTGTGCGAACTGCCTGGCGAATCACGTCTGCGAAACTGCGCAACGAACTTTGAAGGATGTCATGATGTCATGATGTCATCCACAGGACGAAAAAAACTTCAGCCCTTTAACCGCCTTTAACCCTGGCGGCATCTTCTCATGGAATGAAACGTGGCTCCAGTGAAAGGAAAGCAAGGCTTGTCTCAGCAATGTTCGGGATCACCAGGATTTCCAAGGGGACTTGCATCCAACGCTTCACACTCTTTTGAAAGCCGTAGCTGCCATAGCTGGTATCTCCCTAGTCCCTTCAAAAACATCCTGGCTATTTGGTTGGACTACAGGTATCTGGGATCCTTTTTTGCCACGAGGTACGTCCAAGACCAAGCTAATGCGAGCCACTTTCTTAGTTGGAACTCCAAAAGCAAGAAACGACAGCTGGAAACATGTTCTGGCGTCACGGTCGGCTCAACTGCCAATTTTCACTTCTTTTGGTGTTGCTGCTGTTGCTTAGCTTGAACTCAGGGCGCCGAGGGTCCAGAGTCAAAGTCTCTTTGTGCGATCCCTCTCTGTTTCATCTGGATGCCTGTGGTTGATCCAAGGGATAACTCGGAAATGACATGGCTAGTCATGGGAATCTGCAGCTCATAGGCGGCACAGGTTTCCTGGCATTTCATGTCGGAAGAACAGTGGTCAGTGATCAAACTGAAGAAACAAACAAGGCTCCTTCAATTGCAATGGATCAGCAATGAGCCACTGTCAACAAAACCACTCTGTTGCGAACGCAGTCAGTTTGTCAAGATTGTTGCCTTGTGTTTAGCGTTCCAAATCGTCTTACTGCAAAGTTGTGGACTGGAGAAGTCAGAGTCAAAGAGAGAATCTTTCAGGGCTGCCAGGCCCCACATGTCTCCGGCGGCTTGTGTAGGGCATAGAAAAGGCACAGTTTTTCAACCTCCTCGGGCAGATCATATGACACACATTATGTAACACTTATGCCAAGACTGAGCCCCAATTGGATAGCTTTGATCTCTGAATCTGTGTGAAATAGCCAATTATGATTAAACATTCAAAGACTGAGGCAATCCCATGCCTCTTTCGCGGGGTTCTGCTAAAGGACATCCCAGAAAATCCACCCTGCACGTGCATTGCGACTGCTGGATTTTTCATTCCCCAACATTCAAAGTGCATGACCACCAAAACTTGATACCTGCCTCAGGAAAAAAAACGTCCGTGTCGCTGATGTGATGGGTTCAGCCTCCACAGAAGGGTCGGTCACCATCCACCTGAAAGCTAGCAGTGAGTATTGAAGCACCTAGGCCGCACCTCGAGACTTCTCGGCTTGACACACCACATGGCAAGTCTTTGGCGAACCTCTTTGAGTCGGGTGAGTGGTCACCCAAGTCCCATGGAAGGTCCAGAGTCGTCTCTTTGTGCGATCCCTCTCTGTTTCATCTGCCTGTGGTTGATCCAAGGGATAACTCGGAAATGACATGGCTAGTCACGGGAATCTGCAGCTCATAGGCGGCACAGGTTTCTGGCATTTCATGTCGGAGGAACAGTGGTCAGTGATCAAACTGAAGAAACAAACAAGGCTCCTTCAATTGCAATGGATCAGCAATGAGCCACTGTCAACAAAACCACTCTGTTGCGAAGGCAACAACTGTCAAATAGAGAAGCTTCCACATGTCTTCTTTATCTATCTAGATTTTTCTACGTGCAGGACTCATTGACCCAGGAGAGAATTTTTCATTTCTTCATCTGTGTGGTGCAGTTCAGTATCCAAAGATCCAGATCTCGGAGAAACTCTTCTGCAGTTCACCGCGAAACGGATTGCCATGCTGCGGATTGGACCAAGTCGACGCTGCAAGGCACGTCTCCTCAAATTCTACAGAGCCAATTGCTTGGGTCCCTTGGTTTTTCTGAGCTCGGATGGTTCAACGGAAAAGCTCATGACCCATGAGTGAACTCCTGAAACTTCGGATCTTTCCAGCTTTCTGCATCTCAAGCACTCAAGTCAAATGGGAGACCAGTTCTGTCCTGCATCTGGATGATATTTCCTTGAATTCTTGCTACTGTTGGAGCATATTCCTTGTGGTTGAAAGGGGTCTCCCCGGCCGTGACCTAAGTTGATGTGTGGTACTCGTGCCGCTGAAACCTTGCATGATTTACAAGTTCTTCAGGGAGTTGTCGGAGTTTGGACCATGCACACTGTTGGTGTTGATGACCGGGTCAATGACATCAAGCAGGCCAAGACCATCTTTGCCGCTGCAAATTTAATTCACTACAGCTTGGGCTGTACTTTCTTCTCTTTATTGTACAAACCATTCTGCCGGCTGTACGTTATCTGACAGCTCGCGGCGTGGAATTTGTCGAGATTAAGGTGCAAGTCGGAGAATGATACTGTTGGAAGATGTTGGACTGAAACACGCGCCAATTCAGCTTTCTGATATGTTTTATATTTTCTCACGGAGGGCAACGCAAGGTGCATTCACCTTCGGTTTCAAGGCATGAAATCAAGACTTCTCAAGAGCTACAGCCCCTGCAGCCTTGTAGATATCAACAGCTTCAAACATATCAATAGCTATCTGCCTGATAAATATCGGGACTTGGAGGCAGTGTGATCAACATGTACTGAGGAGAAAGACCAGAGCATCCTGCTCAGTGCCACGGCTGAGAGCGAAAGAAACCCTTTCGGCAATGTCAGGATGCTGAAATCCATGCTTGAAGAACATGTCAGGTCACCTGTCAGGTCTTCTCATTTTGACCAATCGGTTCCTTAGTTTGGCGATCAGAACCAGAATTTCGTAGGCTTGGTCATTGGAAACAAGCCTTGCTTCAGAGGGGCGTTGCACAGACTTGCGAAACGATTAACAAAAACACAGCTATTCCATCTTGCCTTTAAATTTGGTTGAACCATGCTTCAAACCCAAGCTGTGGTTCGCAAATCAATCATTTCTGGTGTAGGGGATTTTAATTGCCATAGATTACCATAGTGATACAACTACAACCATTGCTTTCCAGGTCACTATCGAGTTCATTGTCGGCACCATGCAGATCCATTGACAGAGTGGTTTATCTCCCTTGGTCCTGGAGGGGCTTATGGGTCAAACATGGTTTACCAACACTCCAAAAAAACAACTCTTTTTGTGTTTTTTTTACATCAAATCACCCATATTTCTTGGGGGCCACTAGTTTCCCTCAAAACTTCCCCATTTTTGTTTCGATCTCAGCCCCGGCTTCCCTGGCCGAGCTGCATTTGCGGACGCCATGGGAAAGCCATTTCGATTGAGGTGCAAGCGTCGATGCAAAATCTCTGTGGCAATCGAGAAGTTCATGGGGCTCGAAAGCCTCTGCGGAGCTGGATGGGCTGAGGGGTCAAAAATCATAAAGCCTGTCTGAAACTAATTCGATGTTTAAGATTTCATCAGATTTGAATCATCATTACGCAGAATTCCAGAGGTTTATAAATTCATTAAACCTTTCCATTTCGCTTGACCAAAAAAAATAGCCACTGATTTTAAGCATGTTTCAATAATTCTCATTATGCCATGGATGTTTTTAGATGAAGAAATAAATATGTGAGATACCCTGCAAAAAATGGCTGGTTACGGGATTCCTCCATGAAAATAGCACAAGTTGTAGCAATTTAACGAACCGAGGTTCGCCCAGAATTTGGGACTGAAACCACCTTTCATCGGTCTACCCTCTGGTCAGCTCCATGGCATGCTGGAATATACACCATCTGGCTTTGTCTGAAAATAGGGGATAGCCATAGAATCATAGATAGCTATTTTAATAGGGAAAATGATAGACAAAGCCACTAATCATTGGCCATAATCAATTATTCCAATGGACAATGGATCATAATCATAGATAGCACCATTGTAATGGATTATAATCCATTGGAATTCGGGGTCCCCTATTTTCAGACACTTTAGTTCGGGGATGTTTTTGGGATTTCCCATTGAGTCGCTTACCAAGGTAACCCCCGCAACGGTGTAGGAGAAACATGGCAATGTCCTGGAAATCCCCAAAGGAACTGGAGGTTTTTAGAGGAAAATGATCTGTAAATGGGGGACTTTCAATTGCCTTGAGCCTTTGTTTGACTACCAAACAGCACGTCACCACTTAAACATATACAAAAGAATGTATGTTTAACATTGTTTAACCAACCTGCAAAGTGAAGAAATATTCCGGATTCAATCTGACCGAAGGCTTCAGTGAGCCCCTATATGGACCACACATCGGAGTGCCATTTGGACTCCTTCGAAATGATCCTGAGATACTGTAGATCAATATGTCTGAACTAACAAAAGCTGGAAATTGACTGGAAAGGATGCAGTCATTCCTTGGAAGGTTCTCTCCTACAGCAGCAGTTTCTTCTAACAAGCATTCCGCAACTCATGTGATAATTGAGCCATGAAAAACACTACTATCCCATGTCATTGCACTGGTTCGTTGACAGGTATTCCTATGGGTGATAATAGCCCCCACTAAACTGAGTAAGACTATCCCTGATGACCAATCAACTTCTTTCGTTTTGGTTTCAACAAGATAACACTCCAACATTCATGGCTGTTCCACGCCTTCCAGCGCAGCTCAACGATCTTTGCTCCATGGCGGGGCGGAACTCTGCGACCGAGTCAATGGCGTATCTTTGTGATGCAACGTGACAAGGTGAACCGAGGGACCCCAAAGACCTGGCTTAGACCTACCCCTATGGCTATGTCTGAATATTGCCAGAATATCATGTATATGTATATGATATGTATATATATATATGTATATGTATATATATACCTGATTATATATCATTATATATGTACATGTAGATATATCTAGTGATTTCACTATGTTTTCCTTCTTTCTTTTGTCTCCCAAAAAAACCACCTCCGTTGTTTCTTCCTATTCATCAGGGTCTTCCAACTCACCAGGGGAAAGCTTCGCTGGAAATCGCAGGGGAACGGAATGCGATGTTTACCATCCATGACTCGCCTTAAAATGGCTGGATTTAGAGGATTTACCCTAGAAAAATGCTGGATCAATGATGGATGATGGATTTACATGGATTTACAATATGGCAATGTGTAACAAATGGTAACAAAAACCATCCCCAAATGGTCGTTGTCTTTTTCGGAGGTGATTTGGTTCACAGCAAGGACTCCCTTTTTTTGATCAACCCATGGGCCTGAAAATAGCTGAAATGTTGGGCCATTTGGGGAAGCATCATTGCAGTGACGACACGACCTGAGGTCATCCAGATAAAGCATTTCTGCATGCAGAAAGAAACCCTGAATCTCAACTCAACCTTTCTTCTTCAAGAAAACTTGGAAGACTTCGGATTCTGACGAATTCTGGACTGCGAGGGAACTCCCCGATTTTTTTGGGGAACGCTTTGGAGAAACCTTGCACGTTTATTTCTCCCAGGTTTTTTTTCCAAAATCATCCAATTAATCTTCCAACATGATTCAAAATCAAAACTATCTCATTCTATTCCAGAAATTGAAGGTCCAAAATGATCGGAATCGTCTCCCAGAAACTCTCCGCCATTTCCCATTTTTCTCGTGAGCGCGTCGCGTCGCGACGTGAAACCTCGACGTCTACTCGCGTCGCTTTCCGCGGCTGCGACTGCGGCGCCGTGGGCTGGAACCTGGCTGCAAAAAAGAGATCAATTTTGGGTTGGGTAGTACCAGCACATGTGAACCAAAGACTATAATATCTCTCTATATACATATCACCATGTAAACGTTTGTTTAGCATCTATATGTGTGATTATAGGTGTATATGTGTATGTACCTGTATAAACTTATGTGTGCCTCTGTATCTATATATCTCTGTAATATTTACATATCTCTGTAATATTTACATATGTATATATATGTATATATATCTATATCTATATCTATATCTCTATATATATATATATCTATATCTATATCTATATATATACATATGTAACTTGAGACCACTATAAACCCCTTGCAACGGCACGCAAAGCGACCACGGTCTATCTGTTGGTGGCGCCTCTTGGTCTGCCTGGCACCCCTGAGGATACTTCACCTGAGAAGAACCAACAGATCGACCGAAAACCCCTTGGCTGGAGTAAATTGGGATGTTATGGGGATATAACTGATAAATTATAGGAATATGACTGATGAATTAGTTGGGTAATATCATTGGGATACAACTAATTGGGATATTGATGATTTGGGATATCATTTCGATACAATGCGAATAGAACTGATAAAAACATTGGTGAATAATGGTTTGTGGAGCTGGTTGATGTTGCTTATCTGGATGACAGAATTATTGATTCACCTACCCAAAACTTGCAGCGATTTTCGATTGGTTCCCCTTGCAAACCTGGGCCTAGAACTTGGTAAAACCATGTAAAATCTGGGGCGAGAACCTGCAAAACACGGGGATGGAGTCAGTAAAAGCTGGAGATAGAACCAACCAAACAACAGGACTTTGACCAACCATCATGGATCAAAATTGAGCAACACTCCCTTGAAATGAAAGATGAACCCCCCTGGAAATTGGCTTTGAAAGGAGACATTTCCACTTGAACATGACCCCAAATATGTGTTCCATGCGAGATTTCAGGATTGATGCTGCCGTTCAACTGCCAGGGATGTGGATCAACTCATTGATCATCCTCGGTAGATTGGATGGAAACAACTACTTTCTGGTTGTCATGGTGATGTGGTGACAATCTGCCAGCCATTTAGATTCTTTAATTTCCGGTGGGCACAGTGGGCACTTTCATGGAGAAAATCATCAATCGGGATCATCATCGCATTTGGTGGAAAAACGTAAGCAGAATCAACATATATTTTAGTGAAATCATGTGAAATCCCGTTAAGTTTCAACTTTTGGTGGTTAAGTCAGCATGTTTTTTTTGCTTAAATCCAGTTAAGTCAGCATTTTTGCTGCTGTTTCACCAATTCCCTGACATCGGCTGTAGCAAAACTGTGTCACTTCCCAGCGACCAAAGATGCGCTGTTGATGCTCAGCAGCACGGGATTCCAGGTTTGCCAAGCACCTTCCGGAGTTTTTTGGGGACTGGTGGATTCTCCGGGTTTTCACGTGAAATTTTGGACTCAACATGGGGAACCTCCATGAACCATCAATGTCTCTTGGAATGATGCAATTCTGGTGGATTGTTATGTGATGTTCTGTGTATTTCTGGCGCCATTATTTCAGAAACGCTCAAACGAACACATTGGGCATCATTGGCCGATCAAAATCACTTGGTGTATCAGAAAATGCCTGAGGTAAACCACTGGTCAAAGGGGAAAATTTCACCATGGATTGGTGAAATGGGCGATCAAACAGTAGAATCCAAAGTAATCACAAGCAACCCTCAGGCACATTTGAAATTGGGCAGAATTACCAGGCTCCATATGCTTAGTTGGAACCTAGCAGCGAACCAACAGGAATCGACTTACTTGAGACTTCATCCCAAATTGCCGACCCATAGGTAGCAATCCCACTTGGATTTGCATCGCGCTTAGTAAGTGGTTGAGAAAACATTATATATATAATATAAATAGATAAACAAATGAAGGAATGATGTATAAATAACGGAGGTCCGCGGTGCATCCCAGTATATCGCGTTTCTAAGAGGACAATATCAATTAGCCAGATACCAGCTGGAATGCTCATGCACCGATGACAACGGAAATTGCTATGAACCCAAGGTGGTTTCTTTTCATCAGATGAATTGCAGAAATTCTATACACCAACAGTTGACCATTTCTATTTGGGAAAATGATGATCAAACATGAGTTTTTGATGCTGCTTAACACGATCAGAAAAACATATCCCATGGTACTATCCCACAATATTCCTATTGGGGTTAGCCTTATGGCTTTGTACCCCCACTTCTGGTTGGTGACATTCTGTCAAACCCATCATTTCTGGTGGCTTGGGAGCGGGATTCCCAGTGAACATCGATGATGATCAACCCCCAATACATTGGGTATAACCCCCAACTAATCATCAAGCAACAAACAGTTTTGAATTCTATCCCCAGATTGTTGATGGTTAAAAACCCGCAAATCAAGCTAAAACTCATGACAGTACCTTCACCAAGGCTATTACAAATGCTTAAACCATGTTAAACCCCAAAAAATGATTATCGAATCACATGGAACTCCCATTTTATGGCCTTTCTTATACCTAGGGTTGACGGTAGCTGCCTCGCTCTCATGGGGACGATCCGATCACCAAGACACGCTTCCTGCACCCGAATGGCATGGTCCATTGCCGCCCGTGGTCGATCATCCATCATCTTCGTTCCTCGGTCAGTGATGAAGCATCTCGCAACCACCAAAAAGATATGCTTTGTTGAACCAACAATAATGCAGAATAATGCGATCTCTCTCTCTCTATATATATATATATGGAGGTTTCCTGAAATAGGGGTACCCCCAAATCATCCATTTTAATGGGATTTTCCCTTATAAACCAACCATTTTGGGTACCCCCATTTATGGAAACCCCCATATACTGGGATATCTATTGGCAATATAATGGCAATATGATGAACTGATGAACCATAGTTACAAGGTGAGGCCCCCGTTGACGAACTCGCGACGACGAGCGACGCACAGTTCACCAAGGGTGAACGTTGGGGTTGATCAGGGGGATATAGCGATCGAGCTGAACTGGGGTGAGTCAAAGCCAACAAACATAACTGGGGGGCAAAACCTTATAGAGATGCAGGGTTTAATCATGGAAATTATGAGAAAATGGACATGAAAATCTATTAAAGCTTTTCATAAAGTTCCTCAGAATTATCATTCTTAACTACAAACCATCCCAATTGCATATAACGATCAATAGGGAACACACCATTGCGGCTGTCTCAAAAGCTGGACCTCCAAGACCCCCATGGTCTATCGTCCAGCTTGGGGTATCCTCCATTTTGAGAGGTCAAACTTTTTCCAGACCTAGATTCAACATGATTCAACCATGAAGAAATTCGCAATCTCAAGGATTCCAAACCATCTCATTTTGGGATACCGATCTTTGATATTGAATGCTCTTGAATATGGAGATACATGAACACGGCTTATACATTCAAGCAGGGCTTAGATTGGGAAATAAATCGCGGGAAGGGATTATCGACTTGGGCAACTAGTGAACTGCTTGTCTTACTTTGCAATCAACAAGAATACCCTTTGGTGATGAAACCTTGCAATGGAAAACCACCATGAAAATATCACCCATCTGCAAACTTTGGATTTCCAACATCTCCAACTAATCAATCTCCATATTCAAATCCCCAGTGTGCACATGTGTATATCTATATTTATATATATATGTATATATATATATATATCTATTATATCTATATCTATTATATCTATATCTATTACATCTATATCTGTTCATCCCCATATATATATATATATTACATATATACAGAAATCCCCATTTTTTTCGGGTCAAGCTGCGAACTTTGGATTTCTCCACCATCTTTCCGTCCATTTCACGTGCCGCGTCTTCGGCATCTCGAGGCTCTTCGTACTCGATGTACGCGGTGCGTTGCTCCGGCATCAGCTCCTCGGAAAATCATCGAACTAAACGGCACCATAAATAGATGTAAACATAGAGATGATCCATCTATATCTAAGTATATGCAGATTTTTACAGATATATAAAGATATGTATATATATATATGTTGTAGAATACGCATATATATATATAATTATATATATAGTTATATTATGTGATGTATATGTATATATATATATATACAGTATCTCTATGTACATATATGTATATATATATATATATGTAATATAGATATACACATGTAGCAATACGTAACATTTATATTCTAGGCATGAATAAATATAAGATGCTGGAATATACTACAATTTTTTCTTGTCTACAGCTTAGTATATCCATTTCATAGAGGTTTAATCCCTTGTTCTCTCTGGTTGAAATCCTCCGGGACTGTAAATTTCATGATGACACATCACGATCAACTTGTGGATTTGTCTTTTTTTGTCGTATAGGTAACTTTGTGATTCAATATCTTGTTGAAGCATGCAGAGGTGTCAAATGGTGTCAATGTCTTTAAATGTGTTTTAATTCTTCTAAATGTATATATTGATGGATGTATATTGAATTTTTATAATGATTGCTCGCACAAGAGCCTGGACTTGCAAGCAGCCGACGACAGAGTTTAAATGACTTGCGGGCCCTTTTTGTATCAAGCAATGTCGCAGGGTCAACAGCGGGGGACTTTTGCACAGAAACTATCTATCTCAGTAGTAACCCCAATCTTCTCGGCGAGTGCCACCGTCCGCAAGAAGGGTCGGCCCAGATGTAGAAGTTCTTGTCCTTCCAGCCCAACTCGATGTGCTAGGAGTAATCCTCTGGCTCAGTCGCCCGCAGCCACCAGGGCCTTCCACTGAAAATCCTCCCACTTGTCCTTGAAGGCTTTCTCAATGCAATATCTCATTTCCTCTAGGGGATCACCTGGGCAGAAATGAAACTTTTCTGGTGGAATCTGATGGCAACTGCCTTCACAAAAACACTGGAGAAAAAGAAATAGCAGGCAAACATATGCAAAAATCAACAAAAATCGAAGTTTTAACAACACCAAGTGGCTCGGGCCCCTATTAAGTCCATACTATCTCTTGAACTTCCAGTTGCCCCTGTCCGTTTCATCGTAGCATGTCCGAACGTTTCTTGTGCAAAGACGGTGGTGTCTTTGTCTTGCCCACCACGATGTGTGATCCGAACTGGTCCAGTTGTCATACTTGTACACCTCTGAAAGGCCCTTCGGATTCCCCCATCCAAACCAGGTACTTGTTGGCGCGGACACACAAAGTATAGCAAAGTCTGCTTGGATGCACATCTACTTCGCCACATCCCAAATCCCCCACCAAAAAACATCATACATGCAAATACCAAGCCGCTAGCCAGGGCCAAAGCCGTGAGATGCGGGGACATTTGATGACTTTGATGAGTCCTGTTGCATCTTGTCATAGTTCCCCTCACTGGTACGCTCCAATCCACGCATGCCCGAACACACCGTCATGAGCAAAGCACACAAGGTTTGCTGGGGCCGCGGCCCGAAATATCTTGAATGCTAGGCAGCTACCAGATCGATTTGGGTGACAGAGCCAGAGCCCTCTGTAAGTAAAGAGTGACCGTGGTCAACGCCATATACCCATCTTATCTATATCTATATAATATCTATATAATATCTATATAATATATACATATATATATATATATCCATTATTTCTACTGTTTGATTATCTCCATTTGCGTTTCTGGATTGGTCAAAGCTCAAGGCCCAGAGGACCTCAGATGTTTGTCACTTTCACCAAGGAATCAGCCAAATTCTTGACCCCAATTCTGATCCAACACCGTGACTCACCCTGACGAATGTATAGTAAAGTATTGGCAAAAGATAGGGTAGGTGGTTTCACTGACTTTCACCGCCATCATCGAACATTTCAAGGCAACCCAAAAACGAAATGAAACAGTAGAGAATTCGACATAAAATTGAACTCAACGACTTTGCGAACTTTTTGGGCTCACTATACTATCCTGATTGGCACCGTGGATATTGCCATCACCATGGCTACAACTGTAGATAGGACCGATGGGCCGAGCAGCGATGCGGACCACGTTGCCAAAGTCACCAAAGGCTGACTGCAGCGATGTCTTCCGCACCCTTGGCTCCCGCTGTTTTTCTGCGAAAGAGAAACAAATGTACCCTGCAAACAGCTAAAACTTTTCGCTGGTTTAGTATGTCTACTCATTTGCCCTCAGTTAATCAAACATGGCGTGCTGGAAAATCCCCCATTTGTAGATGCTTTTCCCAGCTGTAAACCTCCATTTTGTTTGGGAATTTGCAAGCTAGCCATGTTTGTTGACACCGGAGGAACTGGAGGGTATCTAGTTTCGACAGTATCCAGCCAGTCGACCCAGATTCTAAGCTGAAATCCCCCGTTCTTAATCTCTGACAGAAAGAAGTGCCATGTCTTTTAGATAGGGAAGACCACAACCCCATGGTTTATCATAATGTTCATCAATTTTCCTCATCAAACCCGCCATTTGAACCCATTTGATGGGTATCTTTATGGTTGATACCCTAGTCTTCATACTTCCAAAATTTCTCAATCTGTTCATTCATATCCAATTTATCAAAAACACAATATCCATATCATATTGTCATATTGTTGGTTCCATATCCCATTCTATCCAACTACATCCCTCCTAAGACCAATAAAGTGCTTCGTTTAATCAGCTGATTGATGCTTTCAACTCATCTGAACGATACCAGTTGGGATCACAATCCCAAATCATTTGGTAAACCCAATAGCAAACCAACCGCCACAATCACCACACATGTTTTTTTTTTAAACCATCCCCAAATGGTAGGTTTATTATTGGGTTTACCACATTAATATGATTGAACAACATATTTCGATCCACCAACCAGTCTTTCATCCCAACATTTTTCGGTGCGTTGGTTCCGCCGAGGCACTTCTCTGGCAAGTCCCGCACCAAGACGCGCGTGCCGTTGCGGATGGTTCGCTTAGGACCTGTCCGAGGACCCAAGACGTTGCTGCTTGGGTCCGAGATGTGTTTCATTATTATCAATATTATACAACTATTATCACTAGTACTACTTTTATCAGTATCATTATTGTTCTCATCATCATGTTACTGTTACTACTACTACTACTACTACTACTGCTGCTGCTGCTGCTGCTGCTGGTGCTACTACTATTATTGTTATTTGCATAATTGCTGTCATCAGCATTATTATCATTATTATTCTTGGGATTTTTTGTTGCTAGTACTACTATTACTACTATGTATTACTAAAAGTAGTATTACTATTATTACTCACTGACACCATCGTTTGCCCAAGAATTCAAAAGGTATAACATGTTCACATATGTTACGATAGTTATGGTTCAAGAGACATAACATGTTACTATATGTTACCATAACTATGATCATAACCATGTAGGTTGCGGGGTTGGGGGGGGTGTCCCGATTGTTGATCACCCTTACATGCAGGTTTTTTCAACAAACTACCTTCAAGAATAATTGCCATTTGGGTTGGGGGGGTTGGGGGTGCTATCCTGATTGTTGATGATCCTTTTACGAGAGATTCTTCAACAAACTACCTTCACTACTCATTACCATTTAGGTTGGGGGCTTGGCGTATCCTGATTGTTGATCATCCTTACATGAGGGATTCTTCACGACCATGATCGATGATGTTGATGATGATGATGATGATGATGGTGATGTTGATGTTGATGTTGATGATGATGATGACGACGACGACGACGACGACGACAACGATCCTTCCGGGTCCCGGCAAACGATGGCGTTTGACCGCATTATTACTATTGCTAAAAGTATTGTCATATCAGTGTTGTTATTTATTATCATCACCATCATTGCTGTTATTAGTATTACTATTGATATTCTTGATCATACTGTGCTTTTCTTTTGTTCATCATGTTTTTTCTCTTATGGGAGGATGAACCAGTTGAGGCACTGTGGATTTTGCCAAACCAACAGTCTAGTATTCGGGGGGCGGGTATAAGTTTCAATAGTAATTTAGAACACTATTTTTGGGGCCCCCAAATAGTCAGGGGTTAGTTGATTGATCCGTGGTTGACATGAAGTCACCAAAAAAATCTTTTTTTTTTTCTGCCTCACATGTCCGCCTTTTTTGCAGAACATTTCTCCCATCCCCATGGCAGCTAGTTGCCGTTGCCAGGGGTGACATGGTCGGACTGCACCTTGCTTGTCACCTGTGCGAACCATGGCGTGTCGTCCGACCCTGGCGGAGTTTGGAGATTGCTGTGGTCTGCAGAAGGTCACATTATTTTTTTGTTCTTTCATATCTTGAATCTTCTAAGATATCTATGTTATGTATGTATGTGACTGTGTGTATATATGTATATGCGATATTAGCATATATTGGTAGATATCCCACTAATATGATGATCTTGGAGAGGTTCATGAAGACTAGATTTTAAGATCTCCGCCTGATGTGAATCTATTTTCTAGTCTGAAATGTGTTAAATGTGTTAAATGTGTTGACTATCATTGTGTAGCATCTGTTGTATCACAGTTGCACCAGCTTGGAACAAGGTGCTCCGGAATTGAAGCCGCGATGCCAGCAGGAGACAGCACACTGAATTTCATCCCAATCAAACTCGGATGCATCTGGCTTTGAATGAACACCTGATGAGTACCCTAGGCTGTTCACTTCAATAAATCGCAGTTATGGATCTTATCTTCATTCCATTTCATTTCCCCTCAAAAGATTGGAAAATCGTAGGGTTTTCACTCATAGCCATACGTCCCAGCTCCGTGTCGTCGCAAGGTCACCATAGTATTGCTAAGAATGCGAGCCCGGCCATGGTGAGCTATACTCGAAAAAAAAAAAACAGAAATAGGCAATTTTTATGAAAAATTGCAAGCTTCAGCAAACTCAAACACCGAAACCGTTGGAATATCTTTGGAGCTTTTCATTGTAGATGTCTGTCCATTTCTGGCGCCTGGCACTGCAGGACCCTGGCAGAACTCTTTTTCACCGTGGCACCCAAACTGCTGGCCCAAAGAGACTCTGGAATCGCCTGCCCAAGGGAAGCATGGGGATTCCAGCAGGAAACCCTGATATTTTTCTGCCCAAAAATTGGATCATCATCCCCAAAATCTTGCACAGAAACGTGAAACTCAACCTTTGAGAGTTTTTGACAGACACATCATCTGCATTTTACCACAGTGCTGTTTCTGGCAAGGATGCTGATGAGAACCGCATCAACCAGCAGTTTTCCCGCAAAACGTATCTATATCTATATCTATCTATATCTATATCTATCTATATCTATATCTATATCTATATCTATATCTATCTATATCTATATCTATTTCTATCTATATATGTAAAATGTGATATTTATGTAGTTACCAAAACCAGCCTCCCACCTCTTGACGATCACGTCACTCCAAGCACTGGCTAAGATCGACCCGAAAGCCCATGGCTTCTTCCTGGGCCGCAAAAAAATGCAGGGATTGTTGGGTCGAAATTTCATAGTATACACACACAAATACATATATATATATATATGTATATCTGTATATGTATATTTTACAAATATTGTAATATGATGTAACATGTGTATATATATATATATATATCTATATATACATACTATAGACATCAATATTTAATATATGTTAATATATACCGATCCATCATGCCAAGATTGAGGACGCCACTCGTCATTGCAATTTCGCACCAACTGAGAAGCATCGTTGTACCTTACCATGGCCGCCGCTATGCCCACTATTCCCACTGAAGCTGTCGAGTTTTCGAAATGAAGCGGATGAAAATGCCATGTTCAGAAAGGGCAATTCTCACGACATTCGAATGTGCGGGGCACTGAATCTCGTTCTCCGGGCTGACGATCACTAACTTTGGCCAAGTGCGAACCTTGCGACAGCAGAACCCCTAAGTTGTTCAACCAAGAAGAGGAGCACCTTACGGCTCAGGAATCGCAGGTTTAAATCATTCGGAGTTCATCATTGCGATCCTAGGTGCAAACAACTTCATCTTAGCTGATCAATATTATAAACACAAATATTACATGTGCAAGTTTTTGCATCCCTATCAAAGATTATCAAACACCAATAAAACTAACCTCAGCCAAAGTTCAACCAACAACCATAGTCTCCCCATCAGCTCAAGATCCGCACATCCATCGGCACTCCGAAACCTCAAGTTACACTCTGCGACGTTTCGCTGAGGTGTGGCTGAAAGCAGAAAGTTGAAACAAACACAAACAACCTCAAACTATATCCAATATTCATGGGTATCTTATACAATTCACAGATAAAATCTATATTGATCTATAATTCAAAGAAAAAACCTAACATTTATCAAAGCTCAATTTAATCAACTTGAATTTGGGGCCATGATGCCGACCTCACATCTGCTGCTTTGTAGTCAGAAACCAAGGCAGGAAACCAGCTACATCTTGATCCAAAGGCGGCTACTTCGAGCAGATCTTCTGAATCGGATACAGTGATCAAATTGTGCCGCTGGTACTGTGCTTTCATGCAAAGCTCTCACCTCAATCTGAGGGTGATTCACTAGAAGAAAAGGAATGGACATATCTAGCTAGATATGAATCTGTTCCTCTCATGTATAGTAAAAGTTCACCGAGAAATTTGCGGATTTCCAAATGTCTATTGTTTTCTATGAACTTATCAATCTCATCCGATGATTTTTGGTGATTCACCTACCATTTACCATTGCCCTTACCTCGCTGCCGAGTGACGCTCGAAGACCGTGGAATTATCTCGAAACGGCACTGCCAACCAAGGCATCGACTTCACAAAACGATTGAACCTTGGCTGATGGTCCCTGCAAGGTGAGGCCCCTTCCGATAGTGTTGAAACTGCACAAAACTAGGCCTTCTAGGGTTTATGGCGGATACAACTATAGACTATACGCTTAATGGGGTTACAAAGCAACTCATATTCCCTTTTTCGATTCTCCAGTTGTAGTCAATCTCCCATCGGGAAAATCGGCCAAATCATAAGGTTGGCTGTCTGCTGATGGTCCCTCAGTTCACCCGGTACGGCATACGTTGCAGCTGCTGGGTGAATATCCTGAATCCTTCGGGGAATGGGTGTCATCATCATCATCATCATCATCATCATCATCATCATCATCATCATCATCATCATCAATAATCATCATCATCATCATCATCATCATCATCATCATCATCTTCAGGTCCTTCATGCGATTTGGTGTATGATCACCATATGGGAACACATTTCTGTGGTAAACCCAATGTTTATTCAAAAACACATGCCCAATTTCACCAGTTGGGGTACTTTTTGAGCCAAACACCCAGTTGGTTCGTGGTTGTGTCAACCTTTCACTATTGCGTCACTGGGTCCACCCTACTCGCGACGACTGGTGTCAGCAGAAACGTAGACCTTGGAAGAACAACTGGTTCACCGTTGGGCCTTGGGGTCTTTAACCTGTATGATTACATCTCCTTGCAATTTTTATTGGGGGCATAACTGCATAACTGCTGGTATCATCTGAAACACTTCGAATCTGAGGTCAGTTGCAGTCCGCTGCTGGCACGGGGGACATGGCGTCACAAGGCCCTGACCACTTCAAAGGGATCGCTGTCTTCTTTCTTCACGGCCTCCAAGGTCAGGTCGGGTCCATCCTCCCATTCTCTTGGGGATGTACAAAAACTGCCACATCTTTGAAACTAGCAAAGCAGTTGATGTTGGGTCGGATTTCAATCACCAAACAAGAAGCAGCTAATCTCTTATCTGCAAGACTCAATACCCCCCGAATCCAAACCCTGGTGAAATGTAGTGGATCTATTATGACCTATTCAGCTTTTTTGGGTCCCCAAAATTGAGGGCTGATTCATGTTTACTTTTTAGGAGGATGAGAGTTGCAACATGTTGGAGGTCAAGGTGGGTATCACTGGGGCACCTACACATATCGGTGAACAGCTGAACATGGAGTAACCTCAATTCCAAGAAGGTATCATCATTTTTCCGTCTCAATTAGAATTTTGAATATCAGTTGACAGGGTCTATGGACCAGCAGAACTGGGGGCCACCACCTTGTAGGTACTGATCCCCCAAATCTGAACTGGCACCGGGTTTCTGGCACCTTGTAGACCTTCGTGAAGGCCCGCACAAAGCCATAACCTTGCAGATCACAACTGAAGTCTGGGGCTGCCGCTGGTAGTGTGGGAAATTCCGTTTCTCTTTTGTTCGATCACATCCAACTAGTCAACTGGAAATTCTGTGTTGTTTTTGCTCACATCCAACTAGTCAACTCGTCCAACAGGTTCTGCTTCTAGACAATTTTGTATCTGGAGTGGTTGAAGGGAAAATGGAGACCGTAAGCCCCGTTTGTTGCCCTCAAATATGAGAGTTTCAATCGGGAATTCTCCCAAAACAAGTCTGGGACATGTAGGAAAACTCTAAACTATAAACATACCTCATCTATCCTCATCTTGCCATTTGGCCGAGTAACCCAACAACAATCTCTGTTTCTGATTTTGACCCATCCTGCATTGCTGGTGTTCGTCCCCCATTTTTTTGGGGGGTTTACCTGAAAATCGAGGGGAACACCCCAAAACCCTCTGGATCTTCATCAGTTTTTCCTCTTAGAAATGCCCATTTTTACGGAGACCAATCCCTCATTTTCCGACAACAAAAAAGCAGCCGAGGTGCAAATGGGTCCATTCGCGCCGAACAAGAGTCCCAAGACCTTGGGTTGACAAACTCCGATTTCCCAGTTTTGCATGGTTTCCTACAGGAAGGGAACTCCCAAACGATAGCTAAAATGGATAAATATGATTTCGATTTGCTTAAAGAACCCTCAAAAAATATGACATATTCATACATATTCACTTTTTCGATTCCCTAGTCGTAGTGGATTTCTCACTAGGAAAACCAGCCAAATCTTCGCCTTGGAACATCCAAGTGCCAAGCTTTGCCGGAGAGAACGTCCTGACCACTGGATTGGTCCCTGAGTTGGTTTAAGATTTCATATTTACCCTCTGGTTAGTTAACATAGCTATGGAACATGGCCATTTATAGTTGATTTATAGTTGATTTACCTATGAAACATGGTGATTTTCCATAGCAACCTCTTAGTTTACCAGAGGGTTTTTTCATCAACAAGGATCAACGATGGGGACTTCATGAGGATAGAACATGGAACCTTTATAGAGACGTAACAAACTATTATAGTAAGATATGGGGGTTTCCTAAAACGGTACCCAAAAATGGATGGTTTACAATGGAAAATCCTATTAAAATGGATTGGGGGTACCCCTATTTTAGGAAACCTCCATATAAATATTCAACCACCAATAGGGGTTGGTGATTTCATGGGATAATCATGGAGATGTTATGGGCACATGTCAACAACTTGACATAAATTTCGTCTGAAAATTGTGTTCAAGTAGATCCCCTGGTTTCTCATCATTTTCCCTTCCGCACATGGCCATCTTGGGGAAGTCTGCGCCTCCGACACGTACTCCTTGGACCCATTGCGGTACGTCACCAAAGTATTGGGAGGTGCCTGGCGAGCTGAATCCCCGACTCACCAAAGTCTTGGTTTATTCCAACTGCAAAATTGGAGGTTTATGATTGTCATTATTACTATTATTACTATTCTATATTGTTAGTAGTATTACCACTATTATATAGTATTATATAGTATTATCATCATTATGAGTATTGGATTTACTACAGTACTTTTTAAAGTTCTTTTCAATACATAGTTCCACTGACAAAAATGCAAGGGTATATGGTCACAATCAGACACCCAGGCTGGGGAAATTTCCAGGATCAAACTCTGACTCCGTAGCGGAATCAAACTCTGCTGGATGACGAAATTTCGCGGCGGTTGGCTGATATCCCGCTGATATCCCGCTGATGTTCATGGACAAATAATGATACATATCCCATTTAAGATGGCCCCATACATATGTTTTCACCATTTTCAGAGAATTTCCCAAGATTTCAATGCGGCCTCAGTGTCAGACAGTGAATCACTGAGAGGTGTAGATGCTGGATTCGCCTGGAATGAGACTCAAAGAGGCGGCTTGGACGCCAAGAGGATCATTCCATGCCCTGGGGTAAACTAACAGAGCTGTGGAAAAGGGCCCATTTATAGATTTACCATGGCTATTTTAGTTTTCCAGCGGGTAAGTGGTGGTAAGTGGTGGTAAGTGGTGGTAAGTGCGGGTAAGTGGGGGTTGTGTTTGTTGGGTTAGTTTAGCCACTTATGGGATAACTTGGGGGACTTCGTAAGCAGGGCCCCATGCCCCACGAATCGGATCCATGGTAGAATCCATAACCCATGTTTCATCCAGTGGGGAGATTCCATAACTGGGGAGATGACCCATGGAAACTCAGTGGCACAAACAGAGTATGGTGATTTTCCGATGACTTTCTCATCATCGAGATATGATTTCGAGATATCATGGGATAGAACTGATATGATATAACTAACAATATGAAATATGTGCCATGGTCAAGGTGGGATTCATGGGGCATGATCATCGGAGATTCCTGATAGGTCTGTGAATCCGTCTTCATGGAGTGGTGACCATCCCTATGGACAAAGAATGTCTTGAGCAGGGCACACATTGCTGTCCCCAAAGATTGGGTATACCCAACACTTGCCGTTTCAATGGAAAAAAAATGATAGTTACCAGGGTTTCTCCACTGCTGTGTTGTCCTTGGTGGTGAACGTCCCACTGGTACACATGGTGAAGCTCCCCATCCAAACCCTTCTCCAGTTTTTGCCCATTTCAAACTCGACAGGAATGTCTTCGATTAGGCAACAGCCGCGATCGATAACATCAACGTTGCCCACATCATGGCTGACCATGACTAGACACTCAGCAAAAACACATTTTTTTGCTGGACATGAACAAATCCAACATTTTTTGTGGCTGAAAAGAAACAAAGTTTTAATCAGAAATCAGCCAATTTACCCAGACATCAAGTATACTTGCAAAATTGAAATGGCTTGTTACCTGCCAAATCGAAGACACCCAACTAAGACTCCGCCGGCTCGAACCGCTGCAGATCGGATAGTTCAAAGATAGCCAGGGATAGCTGCGAAACAGCCCGTGCGAATTAGATATTTTTGATTGTTTTTGGGTCCCCCCAAAGTACTTCTGATTCCAGAATGGGCCCCCATAAGCAGTCGAGATGTATTGATGCAAGCTTGAAACTGACAAAAATGTTAAAGGTACCAGTACCTCTGAACACCTGACTCACCTGTAATTTGAAAACATGAATCACTCTCTGACATGGTCCATATCTTTAAAATGAGTAGCACTTAGTACTGAAGGAAGAGACTTGCAAGAGGCTTTGGACATCAAGAAGAAAATCACTGGGGATGGATCAAAACCTATTGTACCAGATTTTTTTTTGGGATGAACATCAATTTTCCATATACTTACCAAGTGTTCACTAGGCTACTAAGATACGAGGAGCCACAAAAATTGCCATCCCCTCACAAGAGAGTCACCCAAAGGGGTGAGGAGCTGTGACACACTGCGGACGCATAGTCGGTCCTCCGTTTGGAGCGACCGCCGCTCTGTTTCTCCCACGAATCGTGATAGTGGCTAATCACCCTGGTGATCGAGCCATTCCTAGGGTTATCCCATTAATAAGTGGCTAAACTAACCCCACTTGCTAACACTCACCACAACCACGATTCATGGGATGATCCTCCAAGTAGTTCACCAATTTCTCTTCGCAGTGGTTGTGGCTATGTTTCAGCAACATGAACGAGGAATTTCCTCCAAGGAAAACGAAAATCAAAAGAACAATGAAACATTGATGGAAATACTAGCAACACGAAGATATTACCAATAAAAACCTTATCATTCTTAGACACATGTTGAACTGAATCCACGTTCGCTCTCATCTCCATCGTACACGTCTTGTTTGGAAACGAACACATCTTGCCACGACAATTGATGTGGGTGACACAACACTCAGAGGCAAAAACAAAGCTTCGCGGTCTGGATTTATAGCTGCCGTTTCATCTGAGTACAAAGGCATGTGATATTTTATGGATGGAAAAGCAAGCAATCATTGGATTTTTCCCAAACATATGGTGGATACCCCCATTGATTGTCATTGAATCACCTCGGAACGTCCGATTCTCTCAATCAATGGCTTTTGGATTCCATGCTTTCCCATATATCATATTTTCCTATGATTTCCGATCATTTTTTGAAGACATCTCTTTGGAAACCCTCCGCCGTGAGCTGCAAATCCACCCTGCTTTGAGATCTCATTGCCTCTCTGCGCCGCCAGTGCAACACCTCACAACTTCGCAGCTTTGGCTGAACATTTTGAGGGAAGGAACCATATCACCATCTTGGATTTATTGGAAGAAATCGGGGACATAAATCACAGTTTGTCAAAAGTTCATTGCAGATTTGTATTTATTGGGGATGGTCCCGGCAACATTTACTTAATGTTAGTGAATGGATTATATAGCTGTAGGTGCATTCATTACACTAAAAAAACAAGGAGGTATGTTGGAGAATGGATCTAACCAATGGTTTAGAATATGATGTTCCACATGTCTGAATTTGGCCACCACATTGGGGTATGTATATATAGCAACTCTCAAAATCCTTCAAAAAGAGGAAAAACGTCATTTATCACTATTTTCGTGGGATTTTTACCAACTCCCATCTTTTCGTGTCTTCAAAATATGCAAGAAGTAGAAATCTTTGACGTATGATTTGATCACCAATAAGATTTTCTCCCTTTTGATTTTGCTAGAAATACTAGGAGGTCAACAAAACGTGGTTAATAGTGGTTCATAATGGCTAATAGTTATATAATAGTGGTTAATAATGATTAATAATGGCTATGTAATCATGAGTAATTAATATCAACCATTAATAACCACTATTACAATTTATAACCATAATGGTTAATAGTTGTTAATCATTAATCATGTTTAATAATGGTTCAAAAAGCCTTGTGATATCTTGTGATGTGTCGCAGTTCACCGACGTTGCTTGCGCGATTCGACTACGGTATTGGCACTCCTTTCGGAGTGGCTGAAGATCTTTGATCGAAGCTGCAGCTGCTTGGAGCAACTGACAAAGCAGTAATCAAACATGGCTGGCTTGGAAATTCCGGAAACATGTGGGTTTCCCCATGAACGGATCATGAATCTATTCATAAATGTTTGTTTCATGGGAAATTCATTCTATAGATGACTAGCATTTTCCAGCAAGCCAGGGTAGATTGCCTAATGAGGGTATGACAAAAAAATGCAACCAATTTTGATGGGTTTTATGGTGCTAGCAATGCCCTGTTTTTGGGGACATGAGTCGTTGATACTCTTGCATGATCTGACCCCTTGAAATTGAAAGTCCCAGACTGTGCGAACGATCGCATCGCTTGAGACAACAACTCAGAAATCATCTTGGCTCCAACCCAAAGGGTTTTCCTGAGAAAATCTGACACCAGCATTCAGTCCCGAGATTTCACCTGCCATATTTAGAGCCATATTCAATAGGAAATCACAATTTCAGGGGCCATGCGGCCATGTGTCTTCTGGGACCATCTTCAAAAAACACGTCGACACGACAACCACGACTTTCTCCCTGGCGGCGACGCCACTGCGTGGCCAGGCGGAATTTTCGCCCGCAACACGACATGAGTCGTCGCGCTGCCCGGAACCAGTCGCAGCGCTCGGGCGAAGCTTCTGCTCTTAGCTCTTCGGCTGTCTTCGACAGCTGAAGCTGGGTTTGTCCTGAAAAATGGAGGTGATGATGGCCCTTGAATTTTTAAGAAAACCTGCAGGAACATGGCTAGTTGTCATCCTGGGATGGAAAAATAGAGGTATCCGATATTTTCAGACAAACCCACTGTTCAAGTGGCTACGCTCTCTGCTCCAGTTCTCTTCGTAGTTCTTCCTTCTCCCATCTGGCGTGCCAGAGCCACAACTGACCCTGGGAAACACCTCACATGGGCTCATCCTAGCTACTGGTGGCTACAGGGAGGGGGGGCCTCGCCATTAAGTATATATCCACCAATATCCACCATAAATCCTAGTTATTAGAGTTAGAAAGCAATGCCTATGTGGGGTCACCTTACACAACAATCCCAAATGCATGGCCAATCTTAGATACCCTGCAATAAATTGCTCTTGAGCTGGTTGTTTTTTTTCTGCAAGACATCAACCGACGAACTTTCCAAACCACATATTTTCTTCGGAGATAGGCTGGTCATGACAGGAGGGAAAAGCTTGGGTAGCCCATTTTTATTTTTATTGGGAAGTGGATATCCCGATATCCCCATCAAAATAGCTTAAAGGACTAATTCAGATTGTACCAAAATACCAAGAGTTCGGTGACCCAGAAAGACACATGGACTGATTTCACTGCCTGAGTTGTTGAATCTCCGCCCTCTGCCGAGTCAATTCCTCCACCATGGCAGCCATTTGCTTTCCTGGGATCATAGGATCAAGAAGTAGAAAAAAACCATGGGAATGTTCTACTAATGAAAAACCCACAGCACGTACGCTATGCCCACCAGGTACTTCACTATATACACGTTCACATAATTTTTGCAGGGTTTCTTTAGGGTTTATTTAGGGTTTCTTTAGGGTTAATTTAGGTTTTTAGATGGTTTTCCTAGGGTTTTTGTAGGTTTTCTTTCGGGTTCATGATAAAAAAAAGTGTTGAAAACAGAGTTTGCAGGACAGCCGATTCCCCGCAGGGGGTCATCAATCACGTCCCTCACTAAGCGACGTGAGGGACATCAAGTTAAATCATCCAAACATAGTGGAAGGCCACAAAGTACTGTAAAGTCACCAAAAATGAGGTTCCTGACAATCATCCCAAAAGAGTTGCGGGCATAGCATAAGTTCTGGCCGAAATTATAGATGCCCAATCTGTGGGCCCTGGGTCTTAAATTTTGATCCATTCCGAATGGAGATTGACCATCAATCAACGGGCATATAGATAGGCTCTCCAATTTCTAAACTGGTCGGAAAATCTACTGGTTGATGGTTGAGCCATTCATCCTATATGATTCGCCATTTTTTCCACCTCTTTGGCTTGAACAGTAGAAAGTGAATCATCAAAATATGGCAGTCAACTTAATTCATGGCAAAGTAAAGCAATGTCATAAACCACCCAGATTTTCATGGCTTATATCACCGATTGAAATGGTAAAATAAAGGATGGTGGATCCTATTGCTTTACTAACATTGCCAAGTGCAAAAAAAACTTTCAGCTCTTCTCCATGCTCAACATCCGGCTGCATGATGGAAAACCCTCCAGCAATGCCAAACGTGGCGATTTCTGGCAAATCCCCGAACGAAATTACTAAACGGAGCTTTAGTTCGCTTAGAAAATCATCAAACTCAATGGGGAATTTTCCAGCACGCCATGTTTGATAGCAGGAGGGCAAACGTTTCTGACTTACTTCCAAGCTTCGCAGAATGGCTTGCCCTGACTCATGTTGAGCTTCATTGTCCTGTGACCAGCGACAGGGAGTCTTGTCTTGTTTTTCACTGATTGCCTTTTCGGTATCAAAACTATGGAGGTGATCAATTCGCACCCTCCAAGCAAACCCCGTGCTATGTTTGCCTGCGCATGGAGTATACCGGTATGCCCTTTTTTCTCCAAAACGACCATTTCTATTTGGGAAATTGATGATGATCAACCATGAGTTTTGCTTGCTGCTTGTCAACATCGGAAAACATCTCCCATGGTAATATCCCACAATATTCCCATTGGGGTTACCTTTATGGCTAGATTTTCTCATTTTTGGCTCGAGAAATCCTGTTAAACCTACCATTTCTAGACAACACCAATTAAACAGTGTGCAAAACACGAAATGTCTTCCATTCGACCCGGTTGGTGAAGAGCGGGATTCCCGGTTCATATCAGTTCATGGAATGGATGATGATAATCCCGAGTATATTCGATAGCATAACCCCCTAGTTCACAACGAATCAACCATCATTTCTCAACTAGACTATATCCCTATATTTTTGATGAGCTAGGTGGTTTAACCCTATCACAAAAATAATTTCGTCACCTCAACAATCATCCCAAGTCTGGATGAAACACAGGGTTTGTCTGAAAATAGGGTACCCCAAAATGTCATCGTTGATCACATTTTTCCCCATTCAGACTGCCAATTCATGGCTATCTCCATTTTCAGATACATAAGGTTTCCGAAAATGGGGATACCCCCACATCATCCATTTATAGATCGGATTTTCCACTATGAACTATCCAGCTATTAGGGTACCCCCATTTATGGAAAGCCCTATATTCTACCATAGATATTGTAGATTTGTCAGATAGATATTCCATAGATATCATACCGCTGGTGCATGGATACTCCACAGATATTATACCACCATTATGAATAGGATCCCCAAAACCATAGCTTTCAATACTAAAATGGTCTAATTCTGGATGATTTGGGGGTATACACCCACCACATTTGTTGATGCTTCAACAGCCAACTGCTGAACTCCGCCATGAAGTTACCCTGGCGCTCGCCTGTCCAGACCACGCCTCCTTGGGGCAAATCTCTAGGCCTCACGGGTAAAAACAGTGGCGGATCAAACCTGGAGCTTCGGGGAAATCCACAACATATAACGCACTACGGTAAGATAGAAGATATTCAGGAATTATCGGAAAGCCGATCTTCCATCCTTTTCTGGGTTGGAAACGCGTACAAAGCCAAAAAGG
>BGPT01000406.1:293128-306032 GCA_003297045.1 Symbiodinium sp. clade C Y103
AGAAGTTCAGAAGTGGTTGTGCCCCACACCCCTATGCCACCAGTTGACAAAACACATTCCAAAAGGTCAAAACTACTTCTTGGTGTGCTATTTTTTTTTTCACCTTAAAACCAGGGAGCATGAAATTCAACATCTCAAAGGTTTTCTTGCCAGGTTTGAGTTTCCATTTTTCAATGTCTACACCTCTCAGCCTCTTTACTCCATGCATCCCCCTTTTGCAAAGGCTATTTGGCCCCTTTTGCAAAGGTTATCTTGAGGAGAAACCCTTTGTTAAAAGGTTGGCTGGAGGCTCCAGGCTTAAGCCAAAAAGCTNTTTTGCAAAGGCTATTTGGCCCCTTTTGCAAAGGTTATCTTGAGGAGAAACCCTTTGTTAAAAGGTTGGCTGGAGGCTCCAGGCTTAAGCCAAAAAGCTGCAGACAAAAAGTTAAACACAGTGGGTGGTGAAAAGGTGGGNGAGGAGAAACCCTTTGTTAAAAGGTTGGCTGGAGGCTCCAGGCTTAAGCCAAAAAGCTGCAGACAAAAAGTTAAACACAGTGGGTGGTGAAAAGGTGGGGGTTCAACAAAAATACACAAGTCAAACCCTTAAGAGTGAAAGGTGTGAAAGTGGAAAAAAAAACAAACATTAACAGCCAAACAACCCACAGCCATCCCAAGAAGCCCCAGCAGCAGGCACTCATTTTGCACAAGTTGTTTGTTCTCTCCCTAGGGCTTTGTGCTCAGCCCATACAAAAACAGAAACAAAAACTCTAGTGAATCCCCTTTTGCAAAGGTAAGGAAAGGTAAGTCTTTGTTGCAACCCCCTTTTGCAAAGGTAAGTCTTTTTTGCAATTCCCTTTTGCAAAGGTTAGTCTTTTTGCAACCCCCTTTTGCAAAGGTGAGTCTCTTCTGCAATCCCCTTTTGCAAAGGTAAGCTTCTTTTTCAAGTTGTGTATGTGTTCACACACACAACAATTCTTTTCTTTGGGCCAACCCTCTAGCAAAGGTGACACCCCTTTTGCAAGGACTTTGCCAGGTTCTCATTTCTTGGAACCTTTTGAGTTGGTTTTCATACTAATCTGTACCAGCTCCTTGGCTTCCTCTTTGGCTTCTGACATGGTGGCCACAGCTTCTTTCAACAGGTCTTTGGTGATATTGATCTTTCCCTTATCACCCTTTGCCAATTGCTTTTTCACTTTTCCAAGTGTGGCTTCCAGCTTTGGAAGCTGGGCTTCCTTCTCTTTCAAGGCAGGCTTTGTGAGGTACTGCAGGTTCTTCACTTTCTCAAGTGCTTCCTCATAGTTTGTCATACAATGCTGCAGCAAATCCCGAGTTTTTTTGAGTTTCTTGGCACATTCAGCTTGCTGCTCCCCTGGTGGCAAATCATCCAGGGCTTTGGGTGTCTCCTGGTTGGGGTCTCCTTTGCCCCTGCCTTTGCCTTTTTTGTTGCTCACCTTGCCTTTCCCTTTCCCCTTCCCAGGGGTGTGGTCCATGATCAAGGAATGCAGCTCCTTTTCCAAGAAGTTGTCCCAACTTTCCTGTTCATCCTCCCTTTGCTGGAACTCCTGGCCTTGGGTCCATGTCCTTTTGGAGGTTCCTGTGGTCTTCTTGGTGTAGTCCTGGGTATCCATGTATTCATAGACACCCCAGGTTGTCGCACACTGTCTCCACTGCACCCTGCCACTGCTGCAATGTTTTTCCAGGTCATCTTCTCCCCATTTTGCAAGGGCTTCTTTTTCTGACATCCATTTCTCTTTCATGGTCACCTCCTGCTTGGTGCCAATGGACCTGGTGACATTGCAGAACTTGGCAGCCTCCTTTCTCATGAGGAAAAGGGCTGTCAGCTCACCCTTTTCATTTTTGGATGCATTGTTGAATGCACCCCTTTCTTGCTCATTGCCACTCTTGTTGAGGTGAGTTTGGTGCTTGCCCCAGGTCCTGCTTTTTTCTGCTGGTGTCATCTGTTTTTGCAGCTGCTTAGCTGCTTCCTCCTCATCATCATTCTCTTCTGCGATTTTTTTGATTTTGTCTTGGAGGGTCAGCTGCCCCAACTTGTTCAGGTTTTGTCTCTTCAAGATTCCATTCTTGACTGCACCAGGTTTCTTTGCTGCCCCCTTCCCAGAGGTTGACTTCCCCTTTGCAGAGGTTGACTTCCCCTTTCCCAAGGTTGGTTTCCCCTTTCCCAAGGTTGGTTTCCCCTTTCCCAAGGTTGGCTTCCCCTTTGCAGAGGTTTGCTTCCCCCTTGCAGGGGTAGATTTCATGGCGGTTTTCATGGTTTTCATAGGTTTCCCCATTGCTATAAAACGCAAAACAACTATACAAATGTAGCCTTGAGGGGAGAATGGCTGCAAAGAAATTGGATTTTGATTGTGTATTTGATTGTGTTTGTTTTTTTGTTTGCATTTAATTGCAAATGTGTTTTCATGGACATGTGAAAATAGCAGAAAATTAAACCTGATGAAATCTGATGAAATCCATCAGGTTTCATCAGATTTCATCAGATTTCATCAGATTTCATCAGGTTTGTTTTTTCTTTTATTTTTCTAAATTTGGTTGAAACTGTTGTTTGGAAATTGATTGCAACCCTTTTGCAAAGGTTCCAAACCCAACCTAAATGGAAAACCAAGACAAAACCATTGAACAAAATCCCATACTTGAACCCCAATTCATTAAATAACAAACTAATTCCATATCTTTCCCAAAAGTTTTCCCACCCAAATATATTCAATATCTCTATAAATATATATACATATAAATATTGTTCTGTAAATGATAGGTTAACATACATACATTTATATACATACTTATTTAAAATTAGTTATTTATACAAAACCAATATTAAATCTATAGATATAATAAATATTCATTAACTTTTTATATATTAAAATATTTCATTCATATATTTATTATTTCATTCTATTTTTAATTCTTTATTTGGAGTGCCTCCAGGTTTGTATGCCAAGCTGCTGCCACTGCACACTGGGAAACAACAGCTGTGCTACAAACCAGTTATGTTTAAAATGGCTAATTATGTTTAAGTGGCTTGGCAGTGGCAGCAGCTATGTTCTTGGCCAAAAACATGCAGGTGAAACATACCCTTTTTCAAAGGTATTTTGTTTCTTAATTAGTCCCTTTCCCAAGGGTATTTTGGTTTT
This sequence comes from Symbiodinium sp. clade C Y103, assembly GCA_003297045.1. Classification (NCBI taxonomy): domain Eukaryota; class Dinophyceae; order Suessiales; family Symbiodiniaceae; genus Cladocopium; species Cladocopium sp. clade C. The sequence continues at coordinate 296,260 of BGPT01000406.1, forward strand.
GGCTGCACCCTTTCTCAAGGGTGTTTGGTGTCAGGATCCCCTTTTTCAAAGGTTCCCTTGTGTCAAACCCTTTCTCAAAGGTGTGGTGCTGCAATGCAACCCTTTTTCAAAGGTTGGCCCAGGTTCCTCATTTGCCCCCTCCCAAAAACTTTTCAACAGCATCTGCCAGGGAGGGGTACACAGGCAGCCCATGGTCAGAAAACCAATCATACTCTGCCTTTGGCTTTCTGATGGGATACACCTGAATGCCTTGATGGTGGCATTCCTTCAGGATGTCAATCCCATCATCAAAGATGGTTGTGCAGCCAAATCTTTGGCAGAGGTCTGCCTTCCCACCAGCACCAGTTCTTTCTTCAGTGCTGGTGAAGGTAACCTGGGGGAACCACTCCTCTTTTTCAAGAGTTTCAAGCACCTCTTTTTTTCTCTCTGAAAAGCACCAGGAGCAGATCACAATTTCATACCCACTTCCCAAAAGGAGCTCCATGGCAGTCCTGTTTCTGACTGTGATCTTCNAGATCACAATTTCATACCCACTTCCCAAAAGGAGCTCCATGGCAGTCCTGTTTCTGACTGTGATCTTCCCTTTGACCTCCAGGGTCCAGTGGAAATCAATCATGACCTCATGACCTTTCCTTTTCCCAAAGGTTTGGCACCTGAACCTTGCTCTGTTGTGATTGTGCCCTTCTGCAAGGGTGCTCCTGATGCTGCAGCTGGTGCTGCTGTTGCAGCTGCAGCTGGTGCTGCAGATGCAGCTGCAGTTGGGGCTGCAGATGCAGCTGGTGCTGCTGTTGCAGCTGATGCTGCAGATGCAGCTGCTGCTGCTGGTGCAGCTGATGCTGCTGCATCTCCAGAGCCTTGGCTTTTTTCCCCCTTCTCCAAGGGTTCTGTTCCATCTGTGTGTGTTCCCTTCTTCAAGGGTTCCTCCTCCTTTACCTTTTCTTCAGGAATTTTGTTCAGCTCCTTCTTTTCACTCATTTCATGCCAGGCCTGTCTTTCTTCTTCCTTTTTCCTCCACTCCTTCCTCACCTTTGGCTTTGGCATGTTTCTTCTCCAGATAGGGCCTCTGCTGGAGGTGGAGGACCCCATGGAGGTCTGGGGGGTGTTGGTGGCCTCCTCTTTTTGCCACCAGCTTCTTCATCCTCCTCCTGATCCTCCCATGACTCCCTCACCCAGGAGCTAGACCTCCACCCATCATCTCTTTCCCAAGAGTTTGTCCATCCATCTCTTTCCCAAGAGTTTGTCCATCCATCTCTTTCCCAAGAGTTTCCCCATCCATCTCTTTCCCAAGAGTCATCTCTTTCCCAAGAGTTTTCTTCAGGCTGGTCTCCCTGGCCACCATTCTTCATTCCCTTGTTCCAAGGGTTGTCCCAGTCCTTTGGGAACTGGTTGTCTCAGCATCCCCTTTCCCAAGGGTTAACCACAGGAAACCCTTTTTCAAAGGTTGAATTGCTGTGAGGGCGAATTGAAAAAAACTCAAACCTAGCTTGAACAGAAAGGCTGCAGCAGTGAAGGAATTGCAGCAGCAACCTGTCAACCAAACATGACAACAACATTGAGGTTAGAGGGGTTACATCCCAAAACATTTGAGGGTGCTACAAACCAAAACCCATTTAGGGTGGTTACAACCCAAAAAAATTAGGGGGCTACAAACCAAAAACCATTTAGGGTGGTTACAACCCAAAACAACTAGGGGGCTACACATCAAACATCATTTAGGGTGGTTACAGACCAAACAACATTTAGGGGGTTACACTTGCTCAAACAACACAAACCCCAGGCCCAGTGCTGCAGCATGTTTTTGCCTGATGGCATGCCCTGCATGTGCAGGTTCAAAAACACTAAGACTGTACAAAACCCTTTCTCAAAGGTTTCCTTGTTGCAATCCCTTTTTTCAAAGGTTGTTTTTTGGCAAAGGCCCTTTTGCAAAGGTGAACTGCAAAGGCAAACCCTTTTGCAAAGGTGAAGTGCAAATGCAAACCCTTTTTGCAAAGGTTTTTTTTTGCAAAGGCTATTCTGCTTTTTGCTTCTTCCCTTCCTTCAAGGGTATTGCTTGCACATTTTCTCTCTGAGTTCTCTTGCTGCTTCCTTGCTAATATTCTCCTTTCTCAAGGTGTCAATGATCCTGTCCAAAACCCAACTATATTTTTTGGACCTTTTTTTGGTGACTTCAACTATAAGCCTGGGCTTCAGGCCTGCCACCTTGCTGCCCAACACATAGGCTCTTTCTGGTTTTTTGCCAACTGTCTTGGACAAAACCAGCCATGGCCCATCACCTTGCAAGGCTTGTTGTCCTTGCTTCTTTGAGACCCTTTTTGCAAAGGTTCCTTTGCTTTTCTCTTTCCCAAGAGTTGTTTTACTGCCTGCTGGCTTTTTCAGTGCAGGTGGCTTTTTGCAGCTGGCACTGGCTTTTGCTGCAGGCCTTTTGTAAGGCTTCTGCTTGTCAAAGCCCATCTTCTCTCTCAAGTCTTTATCTGTTTCAATCTCTTGAATTTTCTTTGCCTGTCCCACCCTCTTTTTCAAGAGTCTGCTGGGCATGCCTTCCTGCTTCTCCTGTGGGCTTTTAAGCATGTTGGGAAATCCCTGTGAATCCAAGCTGACATCACTGGGGTTCACTTTCAATTTTCTTTTCTTTGGCATTTCTTCCTCCTCTTCCTCCTCTTCCTCCTCTTCCTCCTCTTCCTCCTCTTCCTCCTCTTCCTCCTCTTCCTCCTCTTCCTCCTCTTCCTTCTCTTCCTCCTCTTCCTCTTCTTGCTCATCTTCCTTCTGTTGCTTCATATTCCCATTTTGCAATGGTACAAGTGCCTCCTGCATGACCACCTTTTTCAAAGTGTTTTGGAGCCTCCCTAGCTCCTGGCCAGAAAGGGCATTCACACAGGCTTGTGTTGGCCCAGTTCTGGCTAATTTTCGAATGTGAAAGAGCAACACATTCAGCCTCTCTGCTCTCATGTGAACCCAGAGGCTACCACTTTGGCAAGTGTTGTTGAGGCTGGGCTTCTGGGTTAAAATGTGGAGGAGGCTTTGCCTCAGGGGCTGAGAGTGNTCTCATGTGAACCCAGAGGCTACCACTTTGGCAAGTGTTGTTGAGGCTGGGCTTCTGGGTTAAAATGTGGAGGAGGCTTTGCCTCAGGGGCTGAGAGTGGATTTCTGCAGATGCCTCCAGATCCAGCAGGTCATTAACCAGATCTAAACAGTGAACCAACCCTTTTGGATCAGCTCCACTGTTTCTTGAGCAGCTTTCATACCCCTGGAAGTTGACTAATATGTCTTCATGCCTTTGCAGAATTTTGATCAGGAGCCCAGATTCGATGTATGGCTTAGACCTGTGTCTTGAACCACCTCTGTTTGCCATCCCTTTCACAAGGTTCCCCTTTCACAAGGTTCCCCTTTCACAAAGATTTGTGAAAGGCCCTTTCTCAAGGATATGTGAAAGGCCCTTTCTCAAGGATTTCTGGATTGGGAAGCAAGGTATATATAGTGTACCTTTTTTGCAAAAGTCAAATTGGATTGCTTGAAAAGAAATGGCTGCAGTGGCTGGTCAGTTCTAGGACCATGGAAGCTGAAACCCACCCAAAACAATCAATCTGAAAATCAAAAAATCAATTCAAAATTGGTAGGTTTTTGAAGGCAAAAATCAATGTGCAAATCAATCTAAAAATCAATCTGCTCCAGCCCACGGGCCGTCGTCACATTTAACTTGGCTTAACGATGTTTAGCTAAGTGTGCATGCATGTACTCGCCAGAGACGGAACAAAATAGAAAAAGAAATGAGCCAGAGATTGGCTACCAAAGGATGAGCTGCACATGGAAGTAGCCCCTTGTTTCTGTGGAGTGTTCAGATTTATATAACCTCATGGTACTATCGTTCCCCTAAAGTGAATCCTTCAATAACTTTGTTGCTTTCCTTCCATGGGAACAGCTGAAGGTAACCTAGAACAACTATCATGTGAAAGAGTTTCATACTCTTAGGCATGCATGAGAAGTTCAGAAGTGGTTGTGCCCCACACCCCTATGCCACCAGTTGACAAAACACATTCCAAAAGGTCAAAACTACTTCTTGGTGTGCTATTTTTTTTTCACCTTAAAACCAGGGAGCATGAAATTCAACATTAACTGTAAATTTCATCTCGAACAGATGCATATGTTCAAGTGATGTGAAACAAATCCCCAAGAAAGCACATTTATGCACATGTAGCATTTCCCTGTTCTCTGGTGACTGAGCCAAGTTCTTTGTGGGCTAGCAGGCGCAAGTGGCAGTTTGGCTTGGGGCCGGGCACTAATACAAACTTCTGAGCGGTGACTGGAAAACACATATATATATATACTGCATACAGAATCATGCATATATGTATATATGCGTCAATCACAGTTCAACGACGTGCATGTGAACAAGATCAGATAAATAAATCAAAGCAAGTGACCATGAGTGTTGATCAACTCATCATCACATCAAACTGACCTCACAGCAAAATGATCTCCTGCTTGACCCTTCCGAATAAGCCGATAGGCATCAGCTGAAGGCAAAATAAAATAAGCCGACCGGCATCGGCTGAAAATCAAATCAAAAGCCAGAATAAGCCGATCGGCATCAGCTGAGAGCAAAAATGAATAAGCTGATCGAACAGCTGAAAATCAAAATTCCTCAGCAGGGTCGCCAGACCCACCCCGGATTAACCAGGGTGGGTGGGAGTGGACAAATCCCAAAAATGATGCCTGATCAGATCTTGAGCCAAAATGGCACCAAGACCTGATCTTCAAATGATGACCGCAGGGTTGATCAACCCTCCACTGANCAATCACAGTTCAACGACGTGCATGTGAACACATGCACTGCACTGGCTGCAGAGCGCAACTATTTTCATCCTCCAGAGACGTGGGTGAGTGAGGATGACTGTAGGGTGGATCTGCCCTTCAGATCAAATGCTGGGGGATCAGCCCCAAGATCAGATAAATAAATCAAAGCAAGTGACCATGAGTGTTGATCAACTCATCATCACATCAAACTGACCTCACAGCAAAATGATCTCCTGCTTGACCCNAAGATCAGATAAATAAATCAAAGCAAGTGACCATGAGTGTTGATCAACTCATCATCACATCAAACTGACCTCACAGCAAAATGATCTCCTGCTTGACCCACGCCGTCTAGAGCTCCGGAAAAACTGCTGAGATCGTATCCCATCCTAAAGAATGACCGATGTCCAATCGACATCGTGATGGGGGATCCGCAGGATTAGAATCAGTAGGAACTCTATCGATGTAAAGATTGACCGTTAAATCAAGAGCTAACTTCCAAAACACACCTACTAACTCGCAAAGATCTTCACGAGAGGAGTATCCTTTCACTAAGGCGCCTTGAACAGGCTCAGAATCCACGAAAAGCAAAGACCAAGTGTTTGAGATCCACGGCTTGAACGTCGCCAGGGCCACGACCGTCGCAAAAAGCTCGACCATAGCAATCTGTGACTTCCTTGGGATCCACTTCTCGATCAGTGTCATGCTGACGTGGCATCCGAACTGGATGGGCTTGGCACCTTGTCTGAAAAGTACTCCCCCGATCCAAGGCTCCTGCAAATCACTTTCTTGATCAGGAAAACTGCCATCAGTAAACAGAACATAGTCAGCCCGCCGAGCGCCGGATGCTGTGATCGGCCGGGGAGGCCCATGATCGATGAGGACTTCCCACTGTTTCAATGCCAGCTTGAGCGCCGGGTTGAGATCGCTCTTCGGAATCTTCGCATACTGCCGCTCTGACAAAGATCTGAGGAACGCTCTGCCGATCTTTCCCCAGAGTTGCGATGATCCAAACATGAGCTTGCCTCGTAGCTTGCCCGCCTGACCAGGGGGCAAAAGTCCCGAGCTGAGGATAGACTTGATCTCCTCTAGGAGCTCCTCTTTTCGTGAAGGCTTGATCCGCAGGCACATAGTTTTCAGGTCATAGGTGACCCCCAAAATAGTGGGATCTTCACAAAGTTGGAGCTTCTTCGGATCGAACCGCGCGCCTAGCCACCAGTGAACTTTCTGGGCGATCTCAAAGGCAGACGAGCAAGTGACCTCGGTCTCAAAACCGTACTTGTCGTCGTAAAAGTTGAAAGCCGCCACAGAGAAGATCCTTCTCAAAATATCAGTGATGGCCGCAGATCTGCGGTTGTAATTGTAGACAGCGGCAACCAAACCAAAAGAGTGACCAACCATTACAAAGAAAGAAATTTTTCCCGTGTTGGGCTCCCTCAGCGTGATCACGCTCCCCCGTCTATGATCAGGTTTAATAGGGATCTGACGATATGCCTTCCTCTCGTCCAGCACCCAACCTTGAAGGCGAGTTGAACTAGGACACATAGACCTCATCCACCTCAAAGCAGACACGTTCGCGTCCGTAGATGGGAGCTCAATCTTCTCGAGGATCCTAGAAGCCATGTTGATGCCATTAACGGTGGCACTATCGACCCCCCTGACCTTGTTCTTCTGGACCACCTCAAAGCGCTGAGTAGGGATCCAGGATCCGGTCCCCAAAAACTTGTCGACCTCTNACTATCGACCCCCCTGACCTTGTTCTTCTGGACCACCTCAAAGCGCTGAGTAGGGATCCAGGATCCGGTCCCCAAAAACTTGTCGACCTCTTCAATGGAGAAGAAAGGGCCGACCGTGACGCCTTCTTGAACATCTTCCATCGTGGCTTCCCAGATCTTCGCCGTATTCTCTGTCACTTCCGATCTGCTCACGTTCTTGATGACCTTGCTTGAAAATTCCCAGGCCCGGGAAACCAGATCTGGCACCGGAAGAGCATCGTCCGGCGTCGGCAGCAAAGGCCATCGCGACGATCGTCGGATATCCCCAACAATCGAAAAACCATGAACCATTTCGTCTACAAGATGGTGATCAATGCAGCCTGCGGCTCCCAGCATCTCGCGCCACAGAGCCGTATGAGTGGCTGACCCAAGTTGTAGAGGGTGAGCGTCGGGAACTCCACGCAGCAGAAATCGCAGGTGAGGATCCTCAATGCTCATCAGTTCACGATCAGTAACGGGCAGCAGCTGCACAGCACGCTCGGCCCAAAAACGTAGAGCTCCTTGGCGAAGACCTAGGACTCGTTGAGGTTGAGAAACCACAAAAGAAAGAGCTTCTTGCAAATCTGGGTCAAGAGCGGGGTCCACCGTGAACGGATGCACCATATGCAGAGCAGCATGGACTGCCTGACCCGGCTCCATCTCAACCTTCAGAAGAGGTGGCAAGGCCGATCGTTTCAGCTGATTGCCTGCATCGCGAGCACGCTCTGCGGTATGCTTATGTTTGTGACCAGGCCATGGTAAAGGTTGGCCGAGCGGCCGCTTGCGCTCGTTGGGAGGAACCTTCATCTCATAGGTGAGCGCCAAGGGATCATGTTGCAGCTGAACGATAGCAGCAGCCCACTGTTGGCACAGCTGGTCTGGATAGACCTGGGCCAGCCTGGTTTTGAACACTTGCTTGCCCTCGACTGTGACGGTCCCGACCAATGGCTCATGATCATGAGGACGCAGATCACGATCGCACGTAAGTGCCAAAGAGCTCAAGTCGCTGTCGGACAAAAGAGCTGTGGGCTTCTTGTGCGGAGAACCAAACCGGCACATATCCAAAACAAAACGTTGGACACCTGGCCGATCAGCCAATGCCTGAATAGGCGGCATGTCCCATAAATAAGAACTGGCTGGGTTTTCCAAAGACCACGAAACATTGTATTGGCAGCACAGCACGATGAGCTCTGCAGTGATCTTCATGAATTGGTTGCCCATCTCCACTTTGGCCTGATCAGAGCCGGAGAGAGCAGGCCGACCCCACAAATTGAGAGGATCTCTCAATGGCGGAGGGCCGCCATCATCTTTGCGAGCTTTGTTGAATGAAGAGCAGGGTGTGCCAAAATGAACAAAGCGGACACAACCCGCCATGATCAGCTTCCGCAGGCGTTGACGGACGGAGCCGTCCAAAATGTCAACGGTCTCGATCACAAAATTTTTGGCCAAGATCTCAATGGGGGGAAGGATCTGCATGCCACGAGCAATGATTGCCTGCGACAACCCAGCGACCCCAGCAAAAATCTCGACGAAAAATGTTGTGCCTTTGGGCACAAACCCTGAGCCCCAAAACGGCGAAGGCAAAGCTGTCGAGCTGACGGAGCTGTCATTCGCTTTTGCCTCCTCCACGGGAGCCCGCGGTGGTGTGGCTTTTCAGTGATTGCCCACCATGGGGTGAGCAGCACCGCAGACCATGCACATGTGCTTGAACCGGCACTTGTCAGCGAGTGAGCACCCCATAGAAGAATTGAAATAGTGGCATCGCTTCGCCCCTGTCACAGAAGTTGCTGCCTGAACAATGGATTTCCACTCTGAGTCCGGGATCCTCTTGTCCTTGTTGACCTTGTCGGACTTGGTGGAGCTCTTGGACTTGTCGGCAGCTTCTTTCTTGATCTTGTTCTCCTTGGCTTCCTTGAGCAACTCTTTGTTGCGGAGCCGCTGGCGCTTGCGTCGGTCCTTGTTCGGGGACGACTTGGGCGCCGCCTCAACGACTTGATCTTGTGGATCGTCGCTTTCATCTCTGCATCGATCGACCTTGGAAAGCACGGCCTTTGTCCGAGCATCATTCCAAAGATATTTGTGGTTGTTGAGGACCTCCTTCAAAGAGTCTTCGAAAGTGCTGTAGAGCTGCCGCTGCTCCGCTTGCAGCCTGTTGACTTTCTTCCTGATCAGGGAATCAGCTGCCAACAAGTATGGCAGTCCTGGGCACTCCGACCGGAACTGCTCGAGCTCCTGCAGATACCGTAGAGGACCTGCTGCACGAGAATAAGTGCAGATGTTGAGGTACTCCAGGGCCATGAACAAGGCGTGGATCCGATTCATCAGAACCTGAGAGTCCGTGACCTGATCAGGTTCCTCTGCCTTGGAGATGGTGAGCAGGTCTTCCGCATTCTTTGAGAGCCCGGACTTCTGAATGATGCTGTCTGACCGGGTACGGATCTCCGCCACGGTGTAGTATGGAACCATGCCGTGGACAAGGAAATCACGACTGAGCTTCTCCACGAATTTCTTGTGGGGCTCTTTCGAGTCCAACAGGATCACGTCGGGATGAGCCGTCACAAAACGTGACCGAAATTCGGCATGATCTTCTTGTGCCATCTCGGGGACCTTGTTGGGGTCCTCTTCCATGCGGGCCCTCCTCGTGGCGAACTGCCCTTGGAGCGCGTGGCACGAGTGCCAGATGGCAGCGAGCTGCATCAACGCGAGCTCTCTCGCTGCTTCAGAGGTGCCCAGAGCTGGCTGGGGGATCATAGTTCGGAGAGCAGTCTTGACAGCTTGAGCATTGTCTCCCAACATCGCGAAGACCTCCACTGAGAGGAGCCCACTATCAGCTGCCGAGCGGCAAAGAGCCTGTGGCAGCGCCATGCGCCCAAAGATCTGGCGCAAAGCGATCTTTGGCGTGTGAGCATCATCGGCATACTGAGTGCGATCCACCATGGTGTTGTGCTTGAGCACCGTGCAAACAAAAGACCTGCGGCACTCACACCTACAATGATGGGCCCCTCTACTTGTAGAAGATGTATCTTACTTGTTGGAGTTGTTGTGTACTTAGCGAACTTGCTTTTGGGAATAGATGCATCTACANNNAGATGCATCTACATACAACTTACTTGTAAGTTCGGCAAGTTCTGCATCTACAAAATCTACAAAAAAAGGCTCAATTTTCAAAACCCGTGCGCGTTTTTAAAACATTTTGCCGCGCTGGCGCTGGTTAAAACTGTACCTGGA
>BGPT01000406.1:310385-335805 GCA_003297045.1 Symbiodinium sp. clade C Y103
AACAACTGCGGTGTGAGCTGAGCTGTGGACCGAGCGAAACGGCGGTCACGTCGTGCGTGATCACGCTCCTCATCGACCACATGCCCCCTCTTCCCTTCTTGCGGATGCTTGGCTGCAAACGATCGAGTGTTGAGCTCGTAGTTGGCTTGTTGCCGAACTGGCACAACGTCTTCTGAACCTGCTGCGCCTGGAACTCGGCCAGCCACCTCCACTGTTGAGCTAAGCCAAGCCTCAGCTGTGAGAGCCGGTGGCCCAACTGGAGCCTTCACGCTCTCGTCATGCTGCATCTCAGCAAGAGCTTTCCACGGCACCACTTCTGGAGCTCGCACCAAAAGCTTCGAACGAGCCTGAACATGAAAGTTGCCCTCCTCGAGCTCAGGGATGAAGACCACCATGCAACCGACTTGATCTTCGCCGGTAGCGATGGAGTTGTCCCACCACGTCTTGTGAATGGCCGCGAGCTGGGCAAATTGTTCAGTCTGCTCAGGACCTTCAACTCGAGNAGCGATGGAGTTGTCCCACCACGTCTTGTGAATGGCCGCGAGCTGGGCAAATTGTTCAGTCTGCTCAGGACCTTCAACTCGAGCCCTGTTCTCCCGCACTGACTGGATCGTCGTGATCAAAGTAGGGCCCGAGATGTGGGACACTGTGAGCCATGTCCCCGGCACTGACGTCCTTGAGCACTTGAGGTCGATCCTGTTGTTGGCATCTCTGAACCTGAACTCCACGCGATCTGCGTCGTTGCCGACAGCGTCTTCTGATGCTCTTGAACAACAGCGCAGTTCAAATCTGGAGCGGGCAGAATCACCTGCCACAACTGATCCATGAGGTCCGACAGAGTATGTGCGACCTCCACACTCAAAGCTCAGAACTGAGACCCTCCAGCCGACAAAGACCGCGACTACGATCGATAGCCGTGGCTTGCCCTTGTTCNCTCAGTGAGCACGTTGATTGAGCTAGCCGCATTGGCCATGATCTCAGAAACCAACCATGCCTGAAAAGGCGAGACCATCCTGTCATCTCTGTTATCCACCACCACGATCGAGGTGTCCTCAGGGTAGTTGGATCCGCCGTAGATCGGCTCGAGGAACCTCGGCATCTTGATCTCATAGGGATTGTGGGCGCTATTGACAGATCTGCTTCCGTAGCCTTGGCCCCACTGATCTTGGCCTTGGCCCCATCCACCAGAGCTGCGTCCGCCGCGTGAGCCCGACATGGAGTGAGCCGGTTAACAGGGTTGAATGATCACCNGGCCTTGGCCCCATCCACCAGAGCTGCGTCCGCCGCGTGAGCCCGACATGGAGTGAGCCGGTTAACAGGGTTGAATGATCACCCAGGCCCACAAATCCCGAAAATGATGCCTGATCAGATCTTGAGCCAAAATGGCATCAAGACCTGATCTTCAAATGATGACCGCAGGGTTGATCAACCCTCCACTGANACAAATCCCGAAAATGATGCCTGATCAGATCTTGAGCCAAAATGGCATCAAGACCTGATCTTCAAATGATGACCGCAGGGTTGATCAACCCTCCACTGAAATAATACTTCGATCGAAATAATCTCAAAATACAAAAGCAAAATGATCATCTGCAACCTGTGCCAAGAACTGCACAATTGATCCACTTATCCCTGACCTACCAACCGTAGATAAGTGACCNATCTCAAAATACAAAAGCAAAATGATCATCTGCAACCTGTGCCAAGAACTGCACAATTGATCCACTTATCCCTGACCTACCAACCGTAGATAAGTGACCATATAGTATTGCTGTGTATATGTTATGTGTATAATACAATGCAAAGATTGACTCTCGGACCCTTTTGTCTATCTGCAGAACATTGCAGAACAAAGTTTCTCTCTGATTTCTAGAATTGTCTTGATCCCTTGCTTGACAGGTAAAGGGTGTCTCCATGTGTCTCCAATACTGCCAGTGCCACATGTCTGTTTGTCCCACTTGCAACCCAAGAAATCATGTCTGCCTGCTTCTCCGCCCAAGGAAGAAATGTGTCCGACAGGAACTGATCTTCAGCTCGACCTTAAGCTCACGGATCACGAAGGATATGAATTCCACCAGGTGGTCTGAGAGTCTGTCCTTGCTCTCGAGGAGTTCAAGATAGCCTTCATATTCTTCATATTCTCCGATTGTGTGGCCAGGGAATAGTCAGAATAGTCTTGGGATGTCTTGGGCCCCTATTCAGGGCGAAAAATAGAAGCAGATAGTGATAGTCATGGAACTTCGTGGAATCGAGGGTCAATCTCAGACCAAGAACCTAAGTCTGAGGGAAGCACACAAGTCCTCTTGCAACGCTACTTGGCTTTCGCAAGCCTGCACACAGACCATCACGTGTCTTCAGCCCCGTCAACAATCAGGCAGGATAAGCTATCAACTTCAACACTGTGAGGGGTCGCTCCAACTTGATCCTGTGCTGAGATCTGGTAAACTAGAACCCACACCCAACGAGTAGACATCAACCGCCATGTTTATCAACGAGTGACTGGCTCTTTATACCGCGCTAAGCCAGAAAAGAACTGATTTGGTAGTCCCCTCCCCAACACCCACCCCACCGGCCTGGTTTGGACGCCACACAAAAGCCTAGCAACGAAGCGGTTAGGCATTAGATCCCACACCAGGTCTGTCTTATCTTTCCACCACCAGGGCTCGTCACTTCTGTCGGTGAAATTCCTTTAAATCCCCATGTTCGTTCATTGACTTGGTTGAATTGCCATCTCGATTAACATCATTTGAACATCACTTTATAGTGACAATGGCTTCTGAGAGATCTTAGAGTTGACATAGTTGACATCTTCAATCTTCCCAAAAAAACGAAGAGACCCCAAACATCTTGGAACAGTGCCATGATGTGCCCGTTGCCACCTCCGGACAGAAGCGCAACTCCGACAGCCGCAGGATGCCCCGCCTACCAGGTGCCCATCATCCTGTTTAAGGGGGGTCAGCCGATTTAAGCAACAAACAATAGGAAGATGGATGTGGGATGATGGCCTGAATCCAAGAGTTGTTTGTACCCGCAGAATAGTGTGGTTCTTGGTTCATCTTGATTCTATGATGGTTTTCTGCTAAGGAATACACAACAAAACACTAACTGTGGTTCCCAGCACCTCAAATATGTTGATCCATGCTGCAACATAGGGGGATCACTACACTATATCATCTACAAGTACATACATCTACACTCTATCACCTTCCAAAAGTAAGCTGGGTCGCTGATTGCAATGCTTAAACGAGACAGCTATCAATAGTGGCTCTGGGAAGCGGCAAAACCATAGGCCATAAATGCAGACCCGGCCCTCACTGGTCGCCTGCTATCCTTAGCTCCAACAAAGATGCCAAAGTTGAGCGTGTAGTCCTCCTCAGAAGGGTCAAAATGCGCTGAAAATACCACCATCATAGCAACAGGGAGCTGGACAAAGAAAAAGCTCATTGGACTAAAGACTCTCTTTGCTTCAAAGATTCAGTTCTGCAATCAAGAACGGATCCTCTCCGTTAAAGTGTGCGTTTCACCCAAACATGAAGGTACTATGAATCATGCATCCAAATTGAATTGGAGTCCATAGATCACAGATTCAAGGCCACACTGCCACCCTTCTTCAATGATCTGATTGCATGCCAGAGACGCTAATTGGGGGTGTAAGCCAGGTCCAAGGGACCGGGTGAATGTTGCTCCATTGACCCAGGATTTGTCCGGTCCCATCCCTGTAAGCCAAGTGACCGTCACGGTTGTCACCGCTTGCGCCCCAAGCAGTGGCCACAGAAATTCATCTAAAAGAATCTGGCGCGGTGCGTCCAAGCCTGCACCTGCCTGTAGAACGACATTGTTTCAAGATGTTTCAAAATGTTTCAAGTACGGATTTCCAATGGATTTTCAGTAGACACCGTCCAGCGCGGTTTGGAAACACCCGAATTCACCTTTTCATGATTTCATGAAATATCACGGGGGGGAAACCCATGTAAACCAGGCCCTTCTCCTGCCCACAAAACATCAAAGAATCCACCCGTGCCTCAGGCCCCTGATGGCCAAGATGTACGGAAGCCGCACTCTGCGGCAGCTGCTGCGCTAACCATGGGCCAACTTCGAAGAGGTCCAAACCCATGATTCCTCAGGCGTCCACCAAACTGCAGCAGATCTGGTTGCAGTTGGCCAATGTTACTTTGCAAATCTAAATTATTCTGTGAGTTTCCGGGAGTCTGTTCTTGTTGAAAAGTAAAATTGCTCTTCCAGCCTGTCTCCTGGGTTGAGAGGCTCGCCCGTTTCGCTTCCTGAGGCGTGCTTGGAAACAGCATGAAGAAAGTGGTGGGACCATGTACAGGTACGCGCTTAAATGATGGATAGACAGATCTATGGACCGGTGGCTAGACATTGCATGACATTCTTAGATTTCACCAATCCATCCCAGGGAAGCCCCCACTGTCGCCTTCAATGCTTCCTCCAGCTGTTTCTTCTCCTCTTGCCACTTTGCTCGCTCAAGCAAGAGCTCCTGGCCAAAAGTTGTTGCTTCGACAGTGACTTTTTGCACGAAATCCACAGAATTTTGGTAAGTTGACAAGCTGCTTCGTATCCGCCTTCCATCAATGAAAGGGCATATGGTATAATGGTCACAATTGAATGAAGGCGCGTGCATGCACAGACAGGCGCAGGTTGCCTTCCGCGCATGTGCCATAGCTTCTGCTGCTGCAGAGGCCTTTGCTGTTGCAATCCTTGGAACGCCCCAACATGCCCCAACCACATGGTGAAATCAAAGCAAGACGCCAGCTGCTGCTCCCAAACGGGGAAGCCTTACTAAGATTGCCGGGTTTGTTCTGAATGTTGGGGTGTTGGAACACAAGCCAGTGGTGGGATTACTCATTACTCCTTTGTTCAATCCCAAATCGCTTCTGTCCCTTTGTTCATTTGACAAATTGCTGAAAAATTGACAAGAACTTTGCTAGTTTGAGATATTGCTAGATATGCTGTGGCACAACATGCTTTCTGGTTCAGTCTTTCCAGTGTATCAGCAAAAACACAAAGCCCAGTAGGGAATTCTGACCATCGTAATTATGTTGCTTGACCTAACCAACGTCAGCACCCTTTTGGGCCCCATCCTCGACCCTGACCCGCCAAGTCTCGCTTCGTTCTGCGAAGTGAGCTGCGTGCGCCGCGGCTCCGCGGGGATGTGCGTCTCTGCCTGGAGAGATCTGTGATAAATCATGGACTATAATGGACCTTGCAGCTGATTAACATTTGACACATCTTCACACCAGGGCCAGGGAAGGTACATCGAAGACACAGGACCAAAACCCTGGTAATTACATCCGGTGCTCTGGTGGACATTTAGATGCCAAACAACTGCAGTACAATCCATGGTGAGATGTTCATCAAACAGTCATCTACTCTCTGGAGAGATGCGCTTCCAACGATCCACGAATTTTTGGCCTCGAAATCCTCCAGATTTTCTTCCAGTTCCACCTCCTCAAGCCGACATCATGAAAGAAGTTTAGGTATGGCCAGCTGCCGTTGGGAATTATTATGATATGAACACGTAAATGTGCTTCATCTATTATATATTAATACCAGTATCATTGGTTTATATAATGGTTTATAAATAGTTTACATGTATGATGGAAATACGCTTAATACTATAATCGGGAAATTGTGGGAATATCGCAAACAACAACGCTTCAAAATGATTGGCTTTTCAGAAATGCTAGCTAATAAAATGAAACTTGGACATCGCGCTGTTCGTCCTCCTCTTCCTCTTCCTCCTCTTCCTCCTCTTCCTCCTCTTCTTCCTCGTCCTCCAACACCACATCTCCATACTGGTGTTGCGGAGAAGGACAAGTGGCCTTAAGACTTTTGGCTAATGAATATGGAATGCCTTTGCATGTTTCTCCCAAGTTCTGTTGAGGTTTTGAAGCTCCCATCATCTTGGCCCCGGCGAAGAAAAAAGGCCCCGCACTCATCCGTCCAGTGCCTTCGACAATTATGTTCGATGTCAATATTAGAAAAATGGTGGTTGATCTAAATTATTTCATCCGGAAACGGCCATTCTTCGGGAAATAGAATGTTGCTTTCGGGACCTCCAAGTTTATCTTTTGCGGGACCCATATGGGACAACAACGCCTCTGGGGAAGATTCAGTCACTACCTGCCAGATTGCCATAGATTACTTCTAATATTATTATATTGTGCATTATTCATACACATACATAATATATATAATTATATGTATATATATAATATAAGATATTGATATAGATGTATGGTCTGTATGGTAATATCAATTTCTTGCACCCCCGGACCAATCCTCTTCCTCTGTTGGCCTTGGGATCCTTGGCCTCAGGGATCGACAAGGCAACTGAAGTCGGCATTGACTGCACCATCCCAGCTGGTCAACCTGCTGCCACCAAGCTCCAGGCCATTGTGTGCTTGGGATGCTTGAGGGAAAGGATTCCTCAAGGATGCTCAAGGTACAGTAGTTTGACCATGTTTGACCACATCATACGAAGAACTGCTAGAAACTCCTGCAAGGACCAAATCTTTCTTTGCATCTGCTCATTGTTTCGTCTACAACTGGAATGTGGGTCATCTGAATGGTGTTGTATGCTTCCATCGGAGACAGTGCTTTGGCTGCGCCTGCTTCTTCACTGGCACCAACTGCTCTGCTGGCCGACACGCGGCCATGACCTACCCATAGCAAGGTCATCGGTAGGCATCGTTTTTGGTGGCGGCGGCGTGTCGCATTTGCCAGATTGACGTGTTGCTTATGTATGATTATAATGCCCATTCTGATCACAATACATCAAACTGAATCATACTCAACATCCTGGCTGTCGTCCTGCACATACAGCAACTACGGCATACCATGCGGCATACCCGCTTGTATCATCTTGTTTCCCTTGCACGAACTGTTCAACAGGTGCCTCGGCGTGGCGCCTCCGCAAATCTCGAAGTTGCTGTTCTGCCCTGCCACAAATCGCAAACCGTCCCTTTGGATCATCCAGTGGACCACATTTGTTTGACATCCCTTGGTCACACTGTGAACTTGTGGACCAAACCTGTCACAAAGTCAAACTAGGTAAACCTGTCACACCAAGTCTTCAACCCTTTGGGTGATTTTTCGCTCTACCTGCGTACCCTGACTTCCTACTCACTCTTGATGCTGTTGCTGCTGGAAATTTGTTGCCAACTCGACAAATCCAACTGCTGTAACACTGTAGGATCACTTCCCCAGCTTCCCCAGTACTCCCAACTGCTCCTGGCATCTGCTGAAAAGCCAAAATGCTCCTCAAAAGTTGGGCATATGGGGAGAGAAGAGGAAATGAAGAAACAGATAGCATGGCAACTGAATCTGGAGCAGTGGAAAGTCAACATCAATCACATCAACATCCATCTATGTGACCCACTTCCATCCAGACTTCTTTCCTGCTCTGTTGGACCGTGGGTCTTGCCTTCCACTCGGTGAATTAGGCTTCGACATTCTGAAACTGCTCTTCCCTGTCCTGCAAGCCATTACTCGGCATGCCTGCATATCCTGCATTTTGCACAATCTGTCGACAGTTCGCCAAGCATCGAAATTGCACAACAAATGAAGTTGTTCCGACTTCAAAGCTGCTCCGACTTGTCAAGTTTACGCCTGCTTTACCGTTTAGAAGGCTGCACCGCGACCGTACGTTGCAGGGCCTGCAGGCTCTGCTCCATGGGGTGTCCACCTGAGTCATAGAAGGCATTTCATGGCATTTCAGAGCAGCGACAGGAACACAAGCAGAATCTTGGAGGCAAGACAAATGCCCAAACACTTACACAGAATCCGCAACCCCGGATCTCAAAATCCACTTGCGACAACGCCCAGCAACACACCTGGGGTGCGGCTGAAGGAAGGCAAGCGCATCCATCAGACAAGCGGATTGAAATGTCTCCAGTGTGGATTGCTCGTGTTGGTCGATGCTCAGATGCTCCGCTTTCACAAATCATAGTTTCACAATGTTTCACATAGTCTCATTGACTTTTTACTCGAGGATCTCGAGGTCAGAAACCTCTGATTTCACAAGCAGAGTTCTGTGGTTGGATGGGATGGTGCGGTGCCTGTGAAGGCTTGCAGGTTGGTCACTAGTCTGCAGAAAGTATGCAGAATATGTCTGGCACTTGGCGTTCAGCTTGTTTTGGCATGCCTTGTGCAACATTGGGCAGCTCTCAAATTGAAGCAGTCATGGTTTCTCCACAAATGCAAAAATTCACATGGTTTGGGTTTCCAAACGAGTGATGCCTATGTTGTGTCATTGTGTTTACCCAGGTTGTCCAAGTTTGATGGAAATTTTGTCAGGGCCACAATATCACACCATCGAATTACTGTAAAGTGCATTATACCGAATGATACTCAGTTTCAATCTCATGGAGAAAGTCAAGCAGCCCCAAATGTCCCCAAATTGATGTCTGAGTCCCAGTGAAGAATCCGAGCTCGCCTGTCAGGGGTGCAAACCAAAATGTCGACAATCTGGGAGATCTCTTGCCGCTGCCTCGTGAACGTCCAGGGATGTACAATTTGCACGGCAATTCGTCAATGTGGTGCTGTTAAAACCATGACTCACACAATCAGGTGGAATACATTCTGGCCATATTGCAGCATAAGAGACCTGGGAACTTGTGGGACTTGTGGCAAAATTATCATCCAGTATGTGCTGATCTACTGTAACCTGGTCTCCACAGAGCTGTGGCGTCGACTTCTTCCATGTCATTGAGCCCCCATGGACCTCAGAAGTGCAATGCTCCTAATCATCACTGTTTTGGGCAGCGATAATCAGAAGATTCTCAAGAAGCGCATGTCATGCACCATGGTCATGCACCATTGTCAAAACAAATGGATTTTCATGGGATTTGTTTTTTTTGTTTTGTTTGTTGTCTTTTCGGAGCCGAGTATCCTAACCACTCCTAACCCCATCCTACAGCGCCTGTGGCCCTGGCCAAGCGTACTCGGCACCTTGGACGCGGAAAGGACACAAGTGGTGATTCCTGGGGAAGAAATTAGAATAATTAGATACGGAAAAACAAAAAAAAACATCAAGAAAAAAAAACGCCATGTTCACAGACCCAGCAAGAATCCGTTCTGTGCTGACTTGGACTTTCTATGCAACCACTGCAGGAACACTTGTGAGTCAGAGAGGAAGGCCTGAAAATCCCATGGCAGAGGAGGAAACTTTCCCAACACACTCATTCCGAGTCCAAGTTTCTTTGCGCAGTAGCTGATGAGCTTCAAAGTTCTGTAGGCCTTCAAAGTTGCCATCGTCTCTACGTGTACAAGCCTCTGCCACTAGTTCTTTGTGGTGTTGAGATCAGAAACTAGCCAGTGCTTATTGATGCTAATTGCATGTGTTGGAAGCAAGTATCCTGAAGGGTTTTTCATCAACGTGCTAATTCACTTCCTCACCTTTGCCCACCGGCAGCCAGAACACCAAATTCGCCTGCATGGCCAGTTCCCGCGTTGGACAAATGGCCTAGGCCCAGAGCCAATCGGAACTGGTGAATCTCCAGCAGCTGGGAACCAGCTGGGCTAAGACTTTCGAAACGCCGTGTGGCTACTAGAACTGACCTCCCCTTGAGCTCCAAACCATATCCTTCAAGACCATACTGCTATATTTGATTCACTCAGCAACTACAAAACTACGCAGCGACTAAGTTACTACACTACCGGATGGCCTCCTTGGAGGTAAGTCACGAAACATGTAATTATTTTTCCGTTGCAGCATGACATTGGTTGGGAAGCCTGACAAGAGATCCGGAGATGACCTGCAGTGATTCTTGCCCAAGAGGTGCGCGGGCTTCCTCTTCTTGCTACTGTAAATTGATGCATCTTGTTAATACCATTCAATCTGTCGTTCCATGTTACTCCGAATATCTTGATGATTCATGTTACAACCGCCACAAGTATGGCATTCTCTCCATGGATCCCCAAAAAAGATAAGGCAATGCGAAGGCATTACCTGTCAAGCTGCCTCCAGTGGAGGCTATGTACAGGCGATAGTCACTTCTGACTTTCTAGCTATGGCCCTTCGACAGGTTTCCAAAAATGTCCAATGAATGAAGACAAGCTGTTTGGATATTCTTGGTGGGATTCACCCCTATTTAACTCCCCAAAAGCATGACGTTTCAGTCTGTTGTAGTTACAGCAAATAACTGTTTCACCATGTTTTGGATGTCTTATTCCAACCATTCAACCCACCCAAGAAATCGATAAGGACCCCTGTTTCAACGGCTGGCTGAATGCCAGGCAGGACCTCGGGCCGGGGCTGAGGCGACCGCGGCTGTTCCGCTGGGAGGTTTTTTTTGCACTTCGAGACGGACCGCGGTCCAATTCGACTGGAGCTGGAGCTGGATGCCACATCATATGATGATGGTATAATCATCATATTATGATGATGATATGATGAATATGATGATATGATGACCAATATGAATCCATGAGGATGACATGTTGATGCCAAGATTGGGCCAAGATATCTAAGATATCCCCTAAACCACCGTCATAGCAATTGCTAAGGATCTTGCAGAGAGAAGGCCTTGAAACCTCCGAAAGCACCAGAGCCACTAGGCGGGAGTGGTGCTCTTTAGATGTCACACCACACAGTTATTATGAAGAGGAAAATCCCTGAGCCGATGTCCCAATTCAGGATACAGTGCGTTGCTTTTGGGTTCCACAACCAAAGCAGCTGTTAGCTGTGATGTTTCCCTTCTCGCTGAATCTGTCCCTTTGAGCTATATGATATTGGATGTATGATGATCATGTGCGAATCGCGACATCCACATGAGTTACTGCTCCTTCTCGCAAATCACAGCTTCAAATGGGTCGAAGAGGGTCAGCTCAATCAGTGCAACCACCAAAGCTCTTGCAACTTCAGAACTTTTAAACGCACCGAAAATCCTGTTTATTGTCAGGTTCACCTCGTCTTGCGCAAAAAAATGGTGGTCCGCTGATGCTGTTCGGGCAAAGGGGAGATAGAACTGAAGTCTGTAGGACAGATACTTCAGATTGTGCATCAATGAAGTTTTGAACAAATCTGCGCGTCTGGTATTGCCAATTAGTGAAGAATCTTTGAGGAGGTGCTCATGGTGCTCTCTAAGATATCTCTCCTATCTGACTTCAGATCAGGGCTCAAATTCCCATTCACTGTTCAAGCAGCACAAGGATGAGAATTGTCAGCTGGACGGACAAAGGTGCCAGTTCTTTCAAGTCACTGGCTGCCTCATATCTCATCCACCAATTTTGGCTTGAGATCTCCCATCCAAAGGGGAAGTGTTGAATTCCAGGCAGATCAAAACATGACTTACATTGATGAGGAGAACCTCAGAGAAGCAAACAGCAGGATCTTGTGATCTTGTGTCAAACAGCAAACGTGTTGTAACTAAGTCACACCGCACAAGTGTTTTTGTTTTAAGTGCCGGCCTTGTGGCTTGATTGAGGACTGCAGGTAGAGGTTGACCACATAAAGTACATCAAGATATCAAAAAATACATCACAAAATCAAAGCTACCTTAAGCTACCTGGTCAAAAACACGCAGAATCCAAAGGATATCTTCCTTGCCTTCCACGTTTTTCACGTTTTTTCTGCATCTGAGGCACCTTGAAGCTGAGCCTGCGCAGAGGCGGCTAAGGAAAAAACTGTCGAAAAATTGACCACAAGGATCCACAAGGTCTGGGCAGGGCTGGAACAATGAGTTGGAATTACTCGAACCTCTGATACAAAAGTGATCAAAAGTGAAGCAATTAGAAATTGTTTCTGACACAAGGAAAATGTCCTAAAGTGATGAACTTCCCGCTCCAGTGCAGTCCAGTGCAGTTAAGGCTCAAAGGATCAGACCAGTGAGAAGCATCCCAGCCAAAGGTGCATGAAAATCAGACACGAAGGCCGTGTCCAAGACCTCCCAGAATTGCTGCCATGGACATCATTTAATGTAAATGAGTAGTCAATGATTAGTATCATTTCATATCCCCAAATCATTTATTGTCCCTAATTATGTTGGCTGGTCAAACTCCCCCACCAAGGAAACCACCAGTCAGAGATAGTCACTTCGCCTTGTCCGGATGGCAACCTGTGCACAAGCCCCAATCACAGGTATCCGGATGGGAGCCTCAGTGGGTGCGCTGCATATCAACAAACGAGAGAACATGGGGTTTTGAGGGTGGTTTGAATGGGACTTTGATGGGATTATCATGGGATAATCTTGGGATAGTGGGATGGATAGAGGGATTATCATGGGATTAAGGATTACAGTATAGATTGTGGGATTATAATGGGATAATAGATGATAATAATAGTCTATACAATGAAAAACAAGACATGATCCATATGGTCAATATCAACAGAACCTGCCGGGAAGCGCCATCCACAGCACACCTGTGCCCTGGTCCAACTCCGCTCCCGTCAAGCGACAACCCCACATGGCATCTTTACGGAGGTTGCGGCTGCCACATCCGTCGCAGCTCCAATAGGCGAAAGGCGCCGGCTGATGCAAGCGCAACAAACCGCGACACACCTGGCAACCTCGGCACTGTACAGGGTGGGCAGAATTAAAGTTGGTCAAAAATTGATTAAAAGAATTTATATCAAAGGATGCCGGTATTAAAGGATACTAAAGTACTAAAGTCATTGTTCTCCATCCTTCAAGGTTCTAAAGTACCTAAGGAATCGATTTGTCTGGTGCCTTGCATACTTAGAGCGTGGCGTGTCAAAGATCCAATGCTTGACACGTCAAAGGCATCTTTGCTGTTTTTGGCTATCTACGGTATCTTACAAATGTGTTTCCTGTTGTGGCTGTGTTGTGGTTTCTTCATATTGGTTTTTGTCTTCGTAACAGAACCAGGCGATACATCAAAACTAAAGTGAAACCAAAAACCATTCAATTAACCTCCACATATCTCCACCATGTCTCCATAGTGTTGGCGCCGAAATTCATGTCATGCAGTTGTCCATCGGACAACATTATCTATGTCCATCAGATCATAGTGATTTGCGCAAAAATATGAGACAAGAATATCTGTTGGTATTCTTAATAGAATGACTATAGAATGTCTTGAATACCCAACAGAATATCTCATATCCCATAGTTATTCTATAGCTATTCTATTGCAGAATATCATCGTCAGTCTTAGTTAGTATCCCAATAGAATATCTCTTCACATCACCGGGTCAGCTGTCCAAGCTGCTGCGTTCCAAGGCAGACTCCTTGGGCTTCACCTATCCCAGGTGATCCAGGGATCCAGGCGATCCAGGTGATCCGGAGATCCCCATGGTGTTGGGGTGAAGTAAAACCATCAACACTAGAGAT
Organism: Symbiodinium sp. clade C Y103; assembly: GCA_003297045.1. Classification (NCBI taxonomy): domain Eukaryota; class Dinophyceae; order Suessiales; family Symbiodiniaceae; genus Cladocopium; species Cladocopium sp. clade C. The sequence continues at coordinate 323,702 of BGPT01000406.1, forward strand.
GTGTAGAGAAACTGTAGAGAAACTGTGGAGAAACTGTAGAGAAACTAGATGGAACATGATGAAACTACTATAAACTACTCAGCATATTCATGACCTGAACAGGACAAGGAACTTCAAGTTTCAACATACAAAGTCACAAAACAAGGAAGGGTACAAGACTTCTATGACATTTTCGTATGCCATTTATATCTGACATTGTCTGACCTCAACTTCTCCAACGTCGCCATCTTTCAAATCCTGCAGCGCAAGGATTTGTGATGATGTCTTGCCTTTCAAGAGGCTTCAGTCAATTTCTCTCTCGGTCTCCAAGTGAAGGCTATTCCGTGTTATTCCCATGCAAAAAGAGCACACATGGCTATCGCTTTCTTTGAAAAGTACTTGATGCGACAAGTGAAAAAACGGAATCCAGCCGAAGCTGAAATTGGATTAGCTTCCCCACCGAGCAGGACTATCATCATCAAAAACAACTAGCTGGGATTTAACAGGTACTTCCCAGAGAAACGGGTCCTTTTTGTCTGCATCTGGAATGTTCAGGTTCTCACTTCCGCCCTCACCCTGGCAGCTGCACATCAAGTCGCTTCAATCTTGACTCTGTAAGCACTCCCTTTCCAAAAATCCTGTGGCTTGAGGTAACTTGAGTCATTCCAGCCTCCATCTGCTTTGGTGACTCAGCAGGACCTTAGATCGCCCAGCCGCAGTTTCCATAGGTCTCATTCGGTCGAAATCTGACCGCATCCGCTCAGAGCAGCTGAGAATCTAATTTTGGACTCTCTTCGAAGCAGAGAAAACCAGTTCGCAAATGGCCTCCGCTTGTCCTCCTCAGTTCCCGCCGCACACTATGTACAGCAATGTCATCCTTTGAAAATATGAATACTAATATGTCATGTTCATGGGTTACGGTTGGGTGCCCCAAAAATGGAGAGTCTGTTGCCGAAGAACTGTACCCATATGTCCATATACATATGTAACAGATGCAGAAAACACCTATCCTCACCCATCACTAGTCACGATACTAGACCGTCCATGAAATGTGCCAAGTGTCAGTAAGCGGAGGGTCTGCTGGAAGATTTGTCTGGCCTCTGGCACAAATGCACCGTCTGAGTGACATGAAGCTGTCTTAACTTGCACTCCAAAAGGATCAGACCTGCACATCTGTTACACCAAGGCATCAAATGTCGATTTGAGATCCACAGCAATGCACAGAGTATTCCCTCCGAATGGGATGATGTAATGCCAAATGTATACCGTATAATGACATCTAATGGCCAAATGTGTGGCCCGTTCCAACCATACCCATGGCAACAAATGAAGTCAGCCACAAAGCAACTCTCTACACGTGCCTTCTTTCACCTCTGGTGCATCCTGTGCATCTTCAATCTCCACATGCTCCCAGCCACTCGAGATGTCCGAGTTCGATCGACTCACCACAAGACCTTGTAGAATGATAATTGTAAAATGACCAAAATGACCATTATATAACAGTAACACGGTCCAGGGTGTTGACAGTGAAAGAATAATGGCATCATTCATCACCTGCACTCTGTGCATTCTTCACGTTCCGAGGTTAGGGCCTGTCTCATTGTCCAGGCTAATGTGTAGGACCTCCCAGCACAAGAACAAAGATAACAATCCGCAGGTGGCTCTTCTGGGAATATGGCAAGAGTCTTCTGTCGTCCAGAGTGGGCCAAAGGTACAACAAAAGGACCAAGATATACCAAGATCGTCAAAGATCAGGCAGAAAAGCTACAGGAGCTTCAGCTCTTTCAGCTCGCTGATTCAAGATGCCGCCACCCAACCTGTCCAGCCTGTCCGGCATCTTCACCCAAGGCCAGGAATTCATCGAAGCTCTGCTTGGTCAAAAGGCAGCATTCCTCCTGAAGGTTCGAATGATTATAATGATTTCATATAATTTCTGTATCACATAATGAAAAAGCACAGGCTATGGCTGCTATGGCTGCGTATGGCTGATGGACCGATGGAGGCTGATGGAGTTATTCGAGTTGTGTAAGCTCCACGTGAAGCGAAATTGTTCGCGCCTCATCATGGTAAGTCATCATGGGAAAGGAGTCTTTCCAGGCGCCTCTGCCAGAACCCGCTGCTCGACAAAGAAATGCAACTGTCCACCCTGTCCACCCAAGGATTACGTGTACAGGTCTAGTACTGTACTTCCGATTCTGCAAACAAAGGTTGTGGGCTTGGATTGTCATCTTTGACAGTTCGAATTCGAACATCTGCTCATGTACAAGCATCAATTAAACATAATTTTGATTAACTTAATTAAACATCATTTAGCGACATTCTAAGTCTAAGCTGATTCAATGTCAAAACCGAAGCCGCTGGGCCAGAAGGTGTAAATTCCGTGACAGGGAACGAACTGCTGCCAGGACGGCATCGAAATCAGGAGCTTTTGCGAATTCAACATCTTTGACCTGTGCCAGCCGCCAGACACTCGAATCAGCCACAGGGCAGTATCAAACCACCTCTGTCAATTTTTTTGTTTGAGCCATAGCCAGATGGCCAAATCTAAAAGCAGCAAGTATCGGCAAGGGTGGTTTCGTGCCTGATCTAAAGACCCATCAAGTGTGGAGTCTCACATGTATGTCTGTGCCATATATGCACCATATGTGTTCCATACATCATCTCCTTTGGTCGCGGATGTCGATGTGCCTCTGAGCCTGATGTAATTTTCAGTCTCCAGACCTCAGTGCTTGGTTTAGGGACCTGCCACTCTTTCAACATCGTTCAACATGGTTCAACATCGTTCAACATCTTACACCTTGAGCATCCTTTGAGCCATGAAAAGCTTTAGAAACTTGAATATCAAGCCTGACTGGAGTGTGTACGAAGAATCGTGGAGACTACTCACAAATGAATGCCCTGCAATAGCTCGCCAAGAGATGACGCATCTGATATTCGCTTGTGGCATGCTTGGTATGGTGACGGGGCAAGACTGAGATTTGGACCATTTTTGTTTCCACCTTGGAGTCTTTGAACCACCCTTTGCTGTATGGAAATAAATGGATGTGTCTGAAATGTTGTATATCCCCAAATGAGGAAAATTGTTTGGGGGTACCCAATTTCAGGACAATCCCAAATGAATCTGCTCTGACTCTAGTCTATGCTCAAGGCCCCTGCCATAGCTAGTAAACCAATCCAAGGAACAGAGCTGGCCAGCGCAACGTGGTATTTTGTGCTTAAGGCTGTTGCCCCTCCAACTTTCCCCTCCAACAAAGTGACTTCACTTTGGAAAGAGTGGCTCAACTTGCGGAAGAAGGATGAAGAAGGCATGATCAGTTTTAACCACACATGTTTTGATAAATGGATAAAGATACGTAATCTTGAGAATTACTGAGATGATTTTTAACAGCTCATTGGTTTCCAACTCAAAGCCTCAGAATCTGCAATAAACATCCTGGTCCAGCTTGAGTGCCCCTGCAGGATCAGTCACAAGAGGGGCTTGTTTCACAGGCTGATTTCGCCCTTTGAGCCAAGGCTGCACGTGTCCTGAATCACTGAAGATTCCTGGAGTATCAGTACCTTTCCATGCGAATTGGGAAATTGATCTCGAAAAAAAGCAAGGCCGGAATTTGCCAGAAAAAAGGAGTCACAACATGTCACAACATATCAAACCAGGATCCTGATCCTGATGGCTTGAGCTACCCGGCCAGCGCCAGGGGTGAAGAAGCTCGGTACGCGAGACCGTAATCCAGGTTTCTGGCCTCCATCAGCCGAGATCAGCCGCCATCCCACGAGCCTTTGTGCTACCGGCCTGCGCTAGCTTGCGCACCAGTTGCACCATTGGGAGCATGTACCTCACAGTACCAGTAAGATCCAGTAAGTCAGTACTAGTAACTTAGTAACATTAGTCATAGTATTAGTCCAATTTCCATAGTAACGATTAGTAACGTAGATAAGGCTCAGCTGTCAGAACACTCCAGCGTCAACATGGCAAGACTTTCATGCAAGAAGTTCACACTTTACGTCTAATACAGAATACTAGATAGACTAGAAAGCATTGATCTAAAGAATTCTGATTGAACGCCAAGGCGACTTTTGCCGAGCCGCGCTAGACTCTTCCCCGAGCCAGTCTCTGCTGCAATGACCTCAAGGGGGTGAAACGGCAATTCACCGGGATCAAAAACTCTTCGAAGTGCTAGTATTTGCAGTGGAGTTCCAGGTGCAGTTCACTATTTTCTCTTGGTGTGCCGTGTGCCTACTCGAATTGATATCTGATCTTCTTACTCCAGACAGACACTTCCCATGATGACCTCGAGATCGTAAAGGTTTTGCCCGCTTGCGATAGAAACTTCCAGGAAATTGCTGCGGGAATTTGAGGATGCCACCACATTGTCACCCTCCAAAATTCGAGGGATCGCCTCCTGTTGAACCTCCGAATTCGGCGGTTTTGCAAGTGTTGGAGTTCTTGCTAAGATCTCTAAGAACTAAATATGTCGAAAGTTCGAAACCGTAAAAGACACCTAAGGCGACAAGGAGAAATGTCTTTGAAACGATCCGAAACGATCCTATCTTTTGAAAAAATGTCTCAGCTCCTGGCCGGTGCAGGTGTGATGAGTTGCGGCGCTTCGGGATTCTCTCGAGGGTCCATGCCTAGGTGGCGTCGGTGCCGCCAATCGATTTGCGACACTGTTTCGGTGAAGATCAGTGAAGTGTGGCGTATCCCAAGCCCCAATCGTGACCTTCAGCTTGGAGTCTCCCACTGTTTTCTAACAAAATCGCTGCAAGCACATTCGGAACGTTCGAAACTGTGCGACGATGTGCAGCAGAGGATTTTGCTGCGGAAATTTCGGAAGTCAAGGAAAGCACAGCATGGAGAGAAAGAAGATGCGAAGAGGTGCAATATTGTGAAAACAGGGAACGACTTCCGGTGGGAATTATTCTATATACATTGCATGACTCCATCACGCACAGCAGCTTTACCAGCACTGATATTCCTGCTGACAGACTCGAATTGACAGCTCTGAATTTCCGTATTTCCGAAGCTACCGTCAAGTTGCGATGGTGTACATAGTGTACATAGGCAAATTCTGTTTGATCCTTCTGAGCAGTTTCCATCAGGAAAATAACGAATGTTCTCACAACATCGAGGGGTTTCGTAACCCCGGAAAGAACCTCTCAGAAGTTGCAGGACAGCAGTCAAGCCGAGTCGGCACAGCCTTGGGGGCCAGCCTGGGCGGCTTTAAGCTTTTGCTGCCTTGGCGGAGATGTTCTCAAGCATTCGTTTGAAGTTCACCCAGTGCAAGTTCAAGTATCCACCCTCCCCGGAAGGGCTGCAGCCCGTTGGGATCTTCATGAAGCCTTGTTTCTTGTAGGCATCCTGGGGGACTCCGAGCCGGATAGCCGGGTACCTGATATTTGTCAAGAAAGTTCAAGAAATTTCCAACAGAACGTCTTTGTTGCAACACGGGAGAAGCTCGTTTTATGCCGAATTGGCAAAAGAATGTGTTGTTGTCATTTGTTGCCTAGAGAAGACTGGCTTGAAGTATTGTTGATTCCATAATTCATACTGCTGTAGATGCTCAAAGTGAATATATAAACTTCAAACTTGGATGGTTTGATACCAGAAATGACCAATGTGTGGGTCCATCATCAGTCTGCCAATGTTGAGCTATAGCTATGGCATGAACCTGTGTCCTTCACAAGCTCGTGAGCAGCTTGAAGCTTGTGGAAAGGCACATTTGGCCAGGCATGGTGCTCAACGTGGTAAGGCATGTACCAGGCCAACTTTCTGTACAGCCACCAGGTGGAAGTTGTCCTTGCACAAATCCAAGCATTGGTGTCCTGGGTTTGGCACCAAAACCAAAACCCTGATCCAAAAACCTCCGGAAAACCTCCAGAAAAAATACTTCTTTGGATGAAACCAAAGTCTTTCTCGGAAGCACCAAGTAATCTGCAAGTAATCCAAGTATCAGTGTAAGGGCCCATCTTGCAGGCTCGGTGCTCTGCAAACTGGTAGAGCCTCAAATGTCCTGCTCCTATGCAGTGAGGAAGGATCCAAAGCAAGAAAACCTTGATGCCGATGCTTGCTGGTCGCAACAGCGAAGCGAGGAACACACAGCTGTAGCCAAACAAGTAACAGGCAGCCTCCATCCTGACCGCCTTCTGAGTCGTTTCAGGCTTGTCAACCACCCAAGGATCCACTTCGTTGTAACAAACGGTGCGTGCCATGCGTACCACGCGTTCAAATCCAAAGGGGTAGCCACTAATGAACTGCAAATATCCACTCAAAGATTTCGTGGGATCATCTAAATCTACACTTTCACCACTGAGCTCCGGATCCTTCGAGGGATCGTTGGTAAATCGATGGTGAGTCCAGTGGAAACACCAGAACCATTTGGCTCCGCGGAAGCATTCGAAGCCCAAGAGATGTGCAAAGCAAGTGTTTAAGAAGCGTGTCTCAAAAGCCGTGTTGTGAACCATTTCATGAAAGCCATTGAACAGGAAGGACTCTCCAATGCCGAAGGGAATCTCTGCAGCCAGCAAGATGCCCCAGTAGCCATGATCATAGGCCCAGGTCACCAGCATTGCACACATTGCAAGGAAACTGAAATGAAAAAGTAATTGAGCGAATCCCTCAGCATCTGAAAGTTGCATCAGTCCTTCTTGTCTCATCTCTTTTTGGCTAATCTTCGGGGCTGGGATGGCACCATCCGCACCGCTGCCCGAGGCAATGGGATCCATCACTTCCATCGACGCCATGGTGGCGTGCCACGGCGTGCCACGGCGTGCCACGGACACCCTCAGATGAAACGCTGCGGGACATGAATTGGACATGAAAACGGACCTCCAACTGTGCCTGGAAACGATGAAAACCATGGAACTAAATGCTATATGTGTACCACTTACAACGAGACAGGGTAGTCAGGAAACGTGTAGCTTCTTTCCAATTGAGTTGAGTTGATAGTTGACAGGGTAAAGCATGAAGCAAAAAGTTGCAGAAATTGCAAGAATGGAAATTGCAGTCTCAGCTGCAAGAACCTCTTGAGTCAGGGGCCCAAGGATCTAGCAGCTCCTTCCACCACCTGAACCGTGTGGGATGGAAGGACACACGCATTTGCCAGTTGAAAGCAACTCCAACCCAAATTATCTGCAAAGATTCGGCGAACACAAATTCTTCTTCTAGCTTTTGGTGACTGATTCTCCTGGAGTTCAACATGGGGTCTACAGAACCTTCGACAGGAGCCCAGAATCCAGGAATCAGCCCCCTTACCTCAGGAAGTAGTCCCAGTTCATGGAAGTTCCTGACCATCATCTTGGATGGAATAGGAAAGGAAATTCACAGCCCAAACATGTTGGAACATGTTGGAACATCTTCAAGCAAGGCCAGTGCACAACACTGAGGTCCTGATGACTGGGAAGACCAGATTGACCGCCCGCTTCCGGCCCCTGTGACATGACAGTGGATCATGGTGAATAATGAAGGCAAGTCCAAATGTGTGTGTGTGTGTCGCAACCTTCTGGGAATGCCATTTCAATATATTTCGATGGCCATTTCTTAATGTTGGATGGCCCCGATGAATTTGCTGCAAACCAGGGTCCAAGAATCGGACCTGGCTGCACCCCAATGCAAAGATTTGAGAAAGTCCATGCTGCAAAGTTTTATCCAGGAGATTCCAGGAGTGTTGGCAACCTTCACGAAACACTGCATGTCGTTGCTTCAAAACCTACCTCAACTTAATTGATGCTAGAGGCCAGTCAATTACAGTTAATTGTTCAATCATCAAGTTCAATGCGTTGAAGGTATTCATGCACGAAAATATCTGAAAATCCAATGTGTCCATGAATTGAGCATAAAAACATATGAAAACAGAGATGCAAAATCGTTCCCAATTTATCGTTTCACTTCACCACAAAGCGCTGACATCTCTGGAGGCCGAACCTATATCTGCCGGCAAATTCGAACTCCACATCCGCATCCATTGGAATCTGGGCAAAATGTGCAAAATGTGAAGCTGTAATGGCTGTAAGTTAGAACACACCATCCCCACCATCCCCACCCTTCTTTCCAGGCACTAAATCACTCCATCCTTACGGCTTCAGGTCATGAGCGTTTTGACAAAATTGAAAATCACAATGCCAAAAGTCGTGCTTCCAGCCTGCCCGCCGTTCGCCTGCAAGTAGTCTGGAGGCACGTCGCTGATGTGGAAGATGATTTTCTGGGCGCAGTGCTAAACTGCGAACTAAAGCTGAGACAAATTTCGCAAATCTGATCCCAAAGCACCTTGTGCTGGTTCCAGCTTAGTACATTGCATTTGGTATGCATTTGGAATGCATTTGGTATTATTCCATATTATTGCCGTATTCCGTATTCATTATTAATTAATTATGTGATTCATCATTATTCATGTATTCATGGCTCATGATGTTTAGGTCAGTGCTGTTTCGTTCCGCACCTCTGGAGGCGTGCCGCACAGCAAGTAACCAATGCCCCTGTGGGGCAGCCAGTCGCAAATCTGGCCGCAGCTGAAACAGCCAACTGAAGTGTTTCTTTCCAACAAAGGGAGTCAAAATACGTTGCAACATGTTCAGCATGTTGCAACATGTTGCAACTGCCGAAAAAAAACATGTGATATCATTTGACCAAGAGACCTTAAGAGCTTTTTCACTCATCTCCAAGGCTCTCCTTTGGAGCCCTGTGGATTGGCCAGGTCGCGGTGACTTTGTCATCTCGCGCCCAGAGTGATACGCGGCTAGACCAACTGCCTCCTGGACGGATCACGAAGATCGTCTCCACCCAGCCTGTCATTGATCTTGGTGTCATCGATGTCATCGATATAATTTACGCCATTGTCAGGTCCCAATCGTCGTTGCGGAAGCATGTGTGGTGGGCCCAAGGCAGTAATATCTATCCCAGCAGCAGTCGCGTTGACCCCTTGAGCTGTAACAAGTTGAAAAACCCGCGCCTCAAAAATAGCGATGGATGTAGAAAACAAGTTGGAGGACAGAGTTTGGATGTTCCAAGTCTCATCTACCAGAAAAATGCTAAAAGATCCGATGATGAGCGTACCTCTAGGATTCATGTCAAGGCGAATAGCATGAGTTTGAGCACCCGAAAAGTGCGCCAGGCTATTGGTCAATGCTAGCTGAAATGGCATAAAGAGTGCAGCCAGCACAGTCGGGTCAGTGGCAGTAGCAGTCATAGTAAGTTGCCCTTCAACTGAGGGACTGTGACCTGGGCAGTAGTGCTGCTGATTCCAGGTAAGACAACGCTCTCGATCCAGTTCATCACAGGAATAGCCGAAAGGTTGGGGGCAGGACGAATCCAGAGTCTCAACGGAACATCCGCAGCTGAGGGGACAAAAAACCTCCAGCGTCTTGAAGTCCCATCCGAAGGAACTGTTCCAATTGAAACAATTTCCCCAGGAGATGTTCTGTGCGCTCAAATTGACCTGGAAGTCACAGCCATGATCCCACATGGCTTGGGCGATCAACAGTGCCTCCTGCTTCCCGGCCAAAGTCGCAGACTGATTTCCATAGGATGTCAGAGCCTCAATCCACTGCACCCAAGGGGCAAATTGCTGCAGACTGGAGGCATTCTGCTCCAGACAAACACCATTCTGCCGATGTTCCAGGAAGCTATCAGATAGTTGGCATGCTCTGCCTGAACCATATGGACATCCCTGAACGAAAAAGTTTTCACCTGCAGGAGTACGACAGCCACACGTTTCTGAGCAAAGCATGCGAGTGGCCCATCCTTTGCCATCGTCTACTCCATAATCTGGCAAACTCGAAATCGAAGTACAAAATGGCGCTGCATCCGCACATCCTTGGATGCTCTCGTTCTGAAGGAAGAACCTGAGGTAGTTCAGCATCGGTTCTGCATCACCCACATCCCCACACTCAGGATTGAAGAGATCAATGCTCTCTGCCAAGGATAATGTTGTAAGATCTCCCACCAGGCTCACATCGCTCAGCCAAACGCCATATTTGGCATCCGCCTGTTCCAGGCCATGTCCAATGCGCTCGCCTTCTTCAACAGCATAGACCTTGGTGGCATCCTGGTCTTCCCATCCACCACCCACAGTGGGAGCCATCAGCACCACTCGTCGCTTGTCCACGTTCCAAACAAAGCCCAAGTTCCCTCCACACATCGCGAGACTCACCTGGGTCAATTCATAACTAACCCATGGAATCCCATGGAATCCCCTCATGAACCCCCTAAATGACTGGGATATAGTTTTTGTATTCATGGATGATCCCAAAAACAATATGGTTTCTCATAAGTTTTGATCATTGTGTATCCATCCTCGCCTCCTGCAAGGTGCCCACAAATGGCCCCAGCATGCTGACGTAGACCAGGATCGTCAAACAAGGGATGCCGATGGACATGAACACCGACTTGGCATCGGCACCTCGAACACGTGGTAGGGATGGCATGGGCAGAGCATCCAGCTGATGCACCAAGTGTCTCCCAGGTGTGGTTGCCAATGCATCAAAGAGCAAATCATCGATATCCAAAATGATGCCCAGCGCGACGGCATTCAAAATCAGCTCCGTCACACTCACCTTGCTGCTTTGCTGAAAGTCAGTCCTATAGTCCTATAGTGGGATGAGTGCGAAAACCATCTATACAAACTTTTAGAATAACTACAAGTCTTCGGCTAAACACCTGCCCAGTGACGGTGTAGACCAAGAAAAAGGTGCCCACAAAGACTAAGACCCCAGCAGCCAGCAGTCGGTAGCCAAATAGCAAGGTGCTAAAAACCTTGCGTCGAAAGGCCACGCAGCGTAGACGGTAGTGGACGGCCTTTGTGAAGGGATTCTCTCGTGTATCGATCCGCGTGGGGCCTGTAGGCATGGCCAAAACTCCTCGCAGCAACGCTAAAGCGTGGCTTAACTCCTTGGCGACCATCAAATACCAACAGACCAGCGCCACGATACACAGCACTTGACCTGTGAAGTATGCTTCCAAACCGCTGGTGCCTGACTTCAGGTACTTTTCGATGTTCTCGTACAAAGCCACCTGTGTCGGAGCCAATCTTTTTCAACACGATCAACATTCGATATGGATCAGGTGGGCAATGCAAAAACACTGGGGAAAGGAACAAATGAAAAAAAAACAGCGTCTAGAAATTCTGGAGAAAAATGGTGTTCAAACACGGCATGATATAGAAAAACACCAGTTGAACAAGGAATCACAGGCCGATGCGAAGTCCGGCGGAAACGCTCGCACTAAAAGCAATGGCTACTGTTGCTGGCCGTATCTGTCGTTGTAATTTCTCTTGCTGCTGCTTGTCGGTAGCATCACCCAATACCTTCAGCAGTTTGATCCAAAGTTTGGGGCATGGGAGTGATTGGGGCTGTGCAGCCGGTCCCCTCATAGCACGTGTCGGTGTTGCTGGTGGAGATGGCATTTCTAGGTCTTCGCTGGTGTTGTTGGTGGTCGCTGTGTCACGTGTTTTTGTTGTTTGTTCTATGGCTCTATGGTTCTTTCAAAATATGTTTATATATATATATATGTATAGGTATTGTAATGTTATTTTTTCCTGTGAGATCTCTTGTTTCAGTTGTTCTTCTGCTTCTTAAGTATGTCATGTCTGTTCTTTTTGTTCGTTTTTCCTTTGGTTCTTCTCCTTCTTATTCTTTTTCACTGTCTCGTGGCGATGGCTGGTGCTGGTGCTGGTGCTGGTGCTGGCGCTGGCGCTGGCGCTGGCGCTGGGGCTGGTGCTGGTGCTGGTGCTGCTGGTGCTGCTGGTGCTGCTGGTGCTGGTGCTGCTGGTGCTGCTGGTGCTGCTGGTGCTGCTGCTGGTGCTGGTGCTGCTGGTGCTGCTGCTCCTGGTGCTGCTGGTGCTGCTGGTGCTGCTGGTGCTGCTGCTGCTGCTGGTGCTGGTGCTGCTGGTGCTGGTGCTGCTGGTGCTGGTGCTGCTGGTGCTGCTGGTGCTGCTGGTGCTGGTGCTGCTGGTGCTGGTGCTGCTGGTGCTGGTGCTTCTGGTGCTGGTGCTTCTGGTCATGGTGCTGGTGCTTCTGGTCATGGTGATGGTGCTGGTGCTGGTGGTGCTGCTGGTGCTGCTGGTGCTGCTGGTGCTGCTGGTGCTGCTGGTGCTGCTGGTGCTGCTGGTGCTGCTGGTGCTGCTGGTGCTGGTGGT
>BGPT01000406.1:335814-382639 GCA_003297045.1 Symbiodinium sp. clade C Y103
GGTGGGGGTGGGGGCGGGGGTTTCGATACTGGTTCTTCTCGGTCTTCTCGTCATTGTTGTCGTTGGCTTTGTTAGTTTGTGGTTGATGCTTGCTTGTCATTTGCCGTTGCTGTTGTTGTGAGCTTCATCTTAGGCGAAATGCTCATCTACTTTTTTCTCAGATGCCTGCCGACCAGCTCGCCGTTGTTGGGACTTAGGCAATGTGAAAAGGGCAGGTAGTGTTGAGCTCGGCGTTGTTGGTGGTGGGTTTAGAGTTTATAGGGGACCAAAGCAAGTGAGGACCATGGAAACGAGGGGAAAGCGACCAGAGGACCAGGGTATCAGGGGGCACTTGCAGCAGATTTCTTGCCAATATTATCCCACAACGATCTGCTATCGGATCCGGGGCGAAAAGGAAATCAGGTTCCTCTATCAAATCAAGAAATGCAGCCTTCACAGTTTCGTAACTTCCCCCCCAAAGCCCCACAAGACAGCCTAAACAGTTGAAACACCCACTCCATAGCCGCAACCCTAACAGCCCTGGCCTGGATTCCAGATTGTTCCAGAGACTTGTCCAGTTTGCAAACACGCTCAGCCAGGGATTCCTTCGAGACTTCACTGTAGCTCCACATCGAATGACCTGAGGCTCTCCTCCAGCGCAGCGCATCTGTCACAGAAGTCTCATCCACATCCGGCTTGGTGAAGTTGAAATAGGCGATGGCCACAAAGACCACTTGCATCAGGACGTTCACCACGGCCAACAAAAGGGTCTGCAAAGATCCCAAGGGACCTAAAGCTCCGGTGCCGATGAACATCACTAAATCCCATGTTGATTCGCCAAAGCTATAATACTCGTTTGTCTGAGTGTCCAAAATTTCTTCGTTCACATCAGACATCTTTTCCCGAGAGATCTCAGTGATCTTTTTACTTTTCCTTTTTGCAGGTGAATGAGCCGCCATTGACCGCGGTGATAATCCTGTTGGTACATCTTTCATGTCAACCTCGCTTCGTGTCTGGAGCTCCAAATGTGGCTCCCACACTTTGCTCTCATCGTCCTCCGGCATCACAATGCGCGCAGGTGGCTCAGACTCGCTCCATTGGGGGCCCTTCTTCACTTCACCTGATACCTGCAGGGGATGCCCATGCCCAGTATGAAGGGCTTGTTGAACACCTCCTTTTTGTATCTGGATGTGTCCTAATCTTTGACATCCCTTTGCACTTAACGTGAGAGGTTGGGGGTTGCAAATTTTGTAGAACGGAAACACTGGCGCATGACCTTAGAAGTGCAAAGGCCTTGGGTAAGTTCGGAAATTCTGCAAAAATATGTCCAATATCTTATGGAAGTTATTTGGTACATAACGCAATTGACGGGGTGTTCCGACCTCGTTCTCCAGTCCTGTACCGTTTTTTGGGGTCTGACCTCGTTTTCCAACGCCGCACTTGTTTTAAAAAGCTAAGTGCTTTATATGCGATGCCTACCTCGTTCTCGGGGTGTTCCTACCTCGTTTTACAGCCTAATTCCCCAAACAGTGTGTCCACACTGAGGGGTTCTTACGGTAAGAGTAAAGGCCTCGTGTGATCGACGTGCGCCCCATTTTTCCTGTAAATTTCCACATACTGTATTTCATCGTCTCGTTTCAACTGCGCAGGCTCGCACAAAGTGCTGTGCGCGTTTCTTGGGCGGATCTGGGGCGCGCAGATTTCCTAGAAATTTCCGTACAAAAGTTCCTCTCTGAGATGTCCATGTGCGTTTCGATTGCGCAGGCTCGCACGGATTTGCGGCTCGACGGTGGCCATGTCGAAAGGTATCGTTTTACCTGCGTGCCGTGCTCCATTCGGGACATTTGGAGGTCCGAAGCGTCGTTTTGTGTGGCACGCAAGACAAATGGCACTTTTCAAAAATCGTGGCAGGCGTGGGACATTCTGCAAGTTGCTAAAACGTTGGCAGGCGTGGCTCAAAATGAGAGGTGCTTTTGGAGATCGCGTGGCAGGCGCAGTATTTGGTGAACTTGGACGACGTTTTCAAAGGGTCGAAAGTCGCGTTTTGCGAAACTGTTGTCGATTTTAATTTGAACATGATGATGATTTCGCGTGGCAGGCGCAGTACTTCGATGACCTCGGGCTTGTTTTTCGTGGCAAGCGCAGGACTTTGTGGACCTCGAAAAAAAGTCGCTGAGACCTAGGTAAAACGCCGTTTTTGACATTTTCAATGTTCGTTTTTCGTGGTGCGCGCAATGTCTTGTGAAAATCTAACATGTGCTCGCGCGACCCTCTCGTCACTTTGTGCGCATCGGATCGCTCTCGCTGTGGCGTGGTGCGAAGTCTGCAACTTCAGACGCAACCCTTTCACACGGAATGGACGTCGCACTTCAAAAACTGGTGTGAAATTGCAATTTATGCAACTTCAGGTGCAACCATTTCGCACGAAATGAAGTTCGAGTCGCAAAAACTGGTGTAAAATCTCAATTTTGCAACTTCAGATGCAACCCTTTCGCACGAACTGGAGGTCGAACTTCGAAAACTTGTGTAAAATTGCAATTTTGCAACTTCAGATGCAACCTTTTCGCACGAAAAGAAGGTCGAACGTCAAAAATTGATGTAAAATTGCGATTTTGCTACTTCTTGTTGAGAAATCTCTTAGAGACATCTTGCAAAGAGATCTTGCCAGGACACCTCTTGTGAAGATCTTGCACAGAGACATTGCATAGATCTCTATTGCAGAGATCTTGCCNAGACATCTTGCAAAGAGATCTTGCCAGGACACCTCTTGTGAAGATCTTGCACAGAGACATTGCATAGATCTCTATTGCAGAGATCTTGCCAAGAGAGCTCTTGCAGAGATCTCATACAAAGATCTTGCCAAGAGACCTCTTACAGAGAGCTTGTACAGAGATCTTTCCGAGAGACCTCTTACAGAGAGCTTGTACAGAGATCTTGCCAAGAGACCTCTTGTAGAGATCTTCTATAGAGATCTGGCCAAGAGGTCTCTCACATAGATCTTGCCAAGAGAGCTGCTATAGAGAACTTCTACAGAGATCTCATAAAGATATCGTGCCAAGAGACCTCCTATAGAGATCCTGTACAGAGGTCTTGCCAAGACACCTCTTTTGGAGATCCTGTCCAGAGACATTGCATAGATCATAGATCTCTGTTACAGAGATCTTGCCAAGAGGTCTCTTGCATAGATATTTCCAAGGGACCTCTTTTAGAGATCTTAAACGGAGATCTTGCCAAGAGACCTCTTACAAAGAGCTTGTACAGAGATCTTGCCAAGAGACCTCTTGTAGAGATCTTCTATAGAGATCTTGCCAAGAGGTCTCTCACATAGATCTTGCCAAGAGAGCTGGTATAGAGAACTTCTACAGAGATCTCATAAAGAGATCGTGCCAAGAGACTTCCTATAGGGATCCTGTACAGAGACATTGCGTAGGTCTCTATTGCAGAGATCTTGCTAANTTCCTATAGGGATCCTGTACAGAGACATTGCGTAGGTCTCTATTGCAGAGATCTTGCTAAGAG
The DNA here is from genome assembly GCA_003297045.1 of Symbiodinium sp. clade C Y103. NCBI lineage: Eukaryota > Dinophyceae > Suessiales > Symbiodiniaceae > Cladocopium > Cladocopium sp. clade C. Next base: position 339,313 of record BGPT01000406.1, read on the forward strand.
GTCTCTTGCATAGATCTTCCCAAGAGAGCTTCTACAGAGATCTCTTTCAGAGATCTTGCCAAGAGACCTTCTACAGAGATCTTGTAAAGAGATCTTGCCAAGAGGTCTCTCACATAGATCTTGCCAAGAGAGCTGTCTGGAGAGCTTCTACAGAGATATCAAAAAGAGATCTTGCCAAAAGACCTCTAAAAACACCTTGTACAGAATTTTTTGCAAGGACACCATCATCATCCTCAACTTCATCTTCCGGATTATCACCCTCATCCTCATCCTCCTCAACATCATCATCCTCAACATCATCATCTTCTACCTCATCATCCACAACATAGTTCTCCTGCACCTCACCATCCTCAACATCATCATCTTCACCATCATCATCATCATCACCATCATCATCATCATCACCATCATTATCATCATCATCATCATCATCATCATAATCATCATCATCCTCATCCTCAACATTATATATCCTACAATATCATACATTGTCATACATTATCATACACTATCACTATCATACATTGTCCTCACACCCCCACACTGTTTCGGGTCTCTTGCCGGGATAATTGTGATGTTTTCGACAAACCGGGGTACGTCCCAATACTACTTTCCATTTAACCAAATAAAAGCCGTCGCTCGAATCTAATGGTCCTAATGGTCTTCAAAATCAGGACCAATGGTTGAAGGCAAAGCGTGTAAAGAAAACATAGAGTGCGAATTCTTTTGGGGTGGATGTGATTTTTGTACCATGCATGTTTGGAACCATCACCCAGGACCACGCAAGAAAAACCATTGAATTTGTAAGGAACCTTGGAGAACCTTGGAGATGATTTCTCCAGGTTCTGATTCTGTAAACCGATCACCGCATCCCTACACCACTTCTACGCAGCACATATCAAATTCATGGGGCATCCTATTCAAGTTAGATTCTCCAGCAAGAATATTCACTCCATGAAAAGCATGAAGTAAAAGACAGTGGCAAAACGGTAGAAGGTTTTTGGGCCGTAGGCACAAACATGCATAAACAGTAACATGTATTCTTTGTCATTTTTTACAAGATTAACCCTGGTTTCGGGGCTCAACCCTCCTCATCCTGTGAGGAAAATTGCAAATGCGTTTTTTTTTTGCAAAGATCCAAAGCTGCCACACGCTACCATTACCATCTTTCATCATCGTTCATCTTTGTTCCCCTTGCCTCAAGGCGTTTCAGCATCTGTTCCACTTCGAAGAGGCGATCATGGATTTGGGGGATCAAACGAGCCAATGCCACAGTCTCCTCAAGTTCCTCGAAGCGTTCATCGATGATCTGCAAAATGTCCGACTCGTTTGCGTGCGTTGCTTGTCTTTGAAACTTTGGCATGGCGCGAGGGATGCTCTGCTTGAGTGAACGTGGCTCTGCGGCAAGATTTCATCAAACATATCAGGAACATATCTGGAGCATCTTCAAGGCTGGCAGTGCCAAAAAAAAGGTGAGTTGCTGTGAGAGCGACTGACAAGACATGAGAAACCCAGCGCTCGGTGAGTCCTCAATAAATCAACCTGACCAGGGCATGTGATCCTGGCCTTTCCAGTACCTCTCTTCTCCTCAAAAAAGAAGGTCCCATGCAGCCTGCAGACTGTGCTGCTGTCGGTTCTTTCCATGAGTGGTCAAATCGATCTAATTAGGCTGAAAATAAGGGCCTATGATGGCCTATGTACTATGTACACTCCTGATCCACTGAGAATCAAGAGTTCGCGAAACAAGTCACCAGCTGCGCACGCTCAATTTCAGCTCATCAGGAGCCAGAATTCATGTGTTGCGTTTTCCGATGATCCGACACCGTCGTCCAGAAACATGCAGTTCACCTACCCCAAAAAGCATCAAAAAGCAACATCCTCCGGCCTCTTTCTCTCAAGACTTTGCTGGATGACTGTTGCCTGGCAACCACAAATGGATTCGGATCAAAAATTTGGGCACCACAACAGAATTTCATCTTGACACTGTAGCCAAGGAGGTGAGTTCGGCTCCATAAAAGATAACAATAGGAAGAAGTGTCTCTTCACAACTTTTAACAACATTTCACAACACTGCTGGGCTGAGCCATCGAAGCAGCTAAGCTTTGACCCGTCCTCCATGGGTCTCCATTGCTCCATGTGCTCTTGGACCTCAGCATGGCTCGATGCTGTGCCGCCAGTTTCATTGCGGCGATTTCTGCAGCAAAAGCGAGATCTTTCTGCGGACTTTCCCGTGTCACCTGCGGTGTCACATCATGTCATGGCCGTGTTCGCTCCAGGCAAACGTCCCTTGGAATCCAGGGAGCAGTTGCACGGAGAGAAGCTTTGCATGGGGCTGTACAATCGCGCGTGGTCTTGAGCGATCCCTATTGTCTGTACATTCAAGATTGAGATTGCATGGACACACTTGCGCTTGATACGCACGTGCAGACTCAGAATTATCAAAACTCAGGGCCAGGGGTTGACTCGTCACAAAGGTGCTTAAGCCCCTCCAGATGCAGTCACAGACCAGGGATGTAAGCCACCATGGTCACCTGCAGCCTTCAGGACCAAATTGACGGCACGAGGAACTCCACCAGCCCTGCCCAATCCTTCCTGGACTTTCGCTGCATTCCGAAAGGCCGAAGCGCTGACAGCGCCGCTGACATCCAACAAACGCTTCACGGCTTGGCAGACGTCCTGACGGTACTGGGCCGCCGCTTGAGATGCCTCATTTGGTGAGGCGATCTTGGGACGGTCCACCTTGAGACCAACACCCAAACGAACTGCCTTGGCGGCATTCACCTCCTGATCTCCAAAGCCCGGACATACCACCACTGGGGTGGCACAAGACAAAGCTTCCGTGAAACTATTTTGGCCACCATGCGTCACAAAGACATCGACGCCACTTCTCAACAGCTCTACCTGGGCAAAGGAATTCACGCACAAAGCGTTGCTTGGAACCTGGACGTTTCCCAGGGCATCTGGCTGCCAGCCTAAAGCAGCAACCACCAATGCCTCCCCGGACGCATCAAAGGCTCCTGCCCAAACAGCGCGACAGAGATCCCGCCCACTGATGCTTTGGCCATCGAAATCGGCGTCCCAACCTGCTACCTCAAGAGAGCACAGCCCATTTCTGCTGCGGATCTAGCTTTTTGGGGGCCAAAATGAAAAAAAAAGTCACCTTGCCAGACTTAACTCCTTTGAAAAAACATGTGCACTGCAGGGTTGGAAGACAATTTATTGGCCCACGCCCTCCTTGTCACCACCTGTTATCACCGTGCCCATGCTGACAGCCACAACACGACGACCTGCTGCGCGAGCTTCCCGCACTCGAAGCACTGCTGGATCCGTGCAAGGTGCAGAAGGCAAGAGCAAAGGACCAACAAATGCAAACCTGGCAGGTTTTGGCAAAATCAATCGCACAAGGTTTTGGCAAAATCAAACGCATGCCTTCAAACAAGCCTTCAGACAAATATAGTCATGATAGGGCAGTTTGGTCATGTTGCATCCATCTATTTTGGATTGCTTTGGTTCACATTGCCTCGTGCCATCTTCTTCGTAGGCTTTCCGGGTAGCTTCTGTCACCGGATCCTGCAGTTCCTCTGATGTGGTGACAAGCACCGTGTTCCCCAAGCAGGTGTCCAAGTAGCCATCTGGAAGAAGCTGTGTTGGTTTCAATGCCAAGCCATATTTCTCGTTGATACGCTGTGTGGCCTCCATGTGCGGGACGAAGCTCTGAACCAGAGGACCCGAATCATCTAGGGACAAGGGTCGTAAGAGCGCAGGGCCGTGGTTGCACATTGCTCCTGGTCCAGCTAAAGTCAGCACGCCCACCGCAGGGATCCCCAAGATCTTTGCAGCCAAAGGTGCAGCTCTGCTGATGAAGATGGGGTCGTAGATTAGGACGTCCGGCTTCAGCTTCTGCAGAAAACGCAGAGTTCCTGGGAGTTCCATCTCTAAACTCACGTTCAGGCATTTCAAGATGCTGAGGAATGACATCTCCAAACCCTGCTCTTCAATGATGCTGAAGAGGGCAAGCTTTGGGATTTGTGAGTGAGAATCCTGCAAGCCTCGGCCAGCATACAGCTCAGACTGAATGTCCATGGTGTTGTGAAAGACCGCACCCACGTCTTCGATTTTCTGTCGTGCGATCTCCAAACACACAAAGTGGACCTCGTGACCGGCTTCAACCAGTGCCCTAACCACCGGTAGAGTTGGATTAAGGTGACCCACGTGTTCAGAGCAATTGACAACGAAGCGCATTGGCATGAAGATGAACCAAGATGAACCCTTCTGAATCCTAGGTGGCGATGCGTTTCGCTCTGGGCTCTGCTAGTCAAAGCTTCTCCTTTGAGGCGAAAGACAACGGACCAACGGGTACCAACACGGCCATGCCGTCAATAAAAATACAAGAGGACCAAGATGAACCAAGAACGCCGAAGAGATGCAGAGATACCGAACTCAAGCAGCATATCTGCCAGGTCTATTGTCAAGCGATCCAGTTCTGTGACTCAAATTCTTCTCTCAACATGGAAGCAGCAGATCCCTCAACCAGCTCAATGTACCTGACCGTGGACACAGAACACTCGAATCAGCAAAAGCTGAACTAGTCATGGAAGCTAGTTGTTGCCGGAATGAAAAATGACGGGGAGGAAAATCAGTCCTGGGATTTCCATGGATTTCCAGGAACTATTTCCAGGGCTCCACACAGTCAAGGCACGACTTCCCTTTGCCCAGCGGGTCACTTTTCCTGGTCAGCACCACGACATCTGAAAACACCTGGTTAGCTTGAAGAACTCAAAGGGACCATGGAACCTCACAATATGCAGCAAAATATCGAAAAAGAATCCGGGCAAAGTGAACGATAAGTATCTTGACATTCATGAGCACACCACCTAAGAATCATGTCGAGGACACATTTAAACACATTTGCAGTACAAGTCATGCCACTTCGTTAATTCTGAGTCAATTTCATGCTTCCTTGTCGTGTCACCCACTGAGCCACCTGAGTACAATTTTCCAACCGCACAACGCAGACCAGGCCATACCACATCTGTCCCATCCCATGGCATCACATGGCATCCCATGGCTCCGGCGTCCTGCTTTTCGTCGCCTCCATCCTGGGACCGATCAGGACAAATGGGGATGGGTTCATAGGGCTGAGAGGTAACTGTTCAGAATTGTTCAGAGATAGATGAGAAACGCCTCAAGGTGCGATGCTGGGAATGCTGAGATTTAGCTGTAGCTAGGTTCTTCTACACTGAACATCGGACATTTGAAACAATAGAGTCAAAGTGTGGGGAACGTTTCCGCTTTGGGGTTACCCAATTGTGATCCCATCAACCCCAAGTTTTATCTGTTGAAACACCAATTGCTGATGGTTCAATCTACAGGCGGTCAAGTTGCTACGGCTGATCAAAGGTGAAACCCACTATAGTATCCGTCTCGACAGACTCAGGCGTGAGACTTGAGATTCCGTGTGGAGCATACATTCAACAGGCTTTGTTAGTTTGAATTTGCGTCCTGCGTCAGTACAGTATTTTCGAGGCATACCTGAAAGTGAGGCTAGTGCTGAATCTTGAGATTGGAAATGAGCTGCTCATATGCATAATGTTCCCAGTATCGTCACACAGCATACCCCTGGCACCTGGCTTTGGGCCCATCAGTGTGAGCGCAGCCTTTGCAACGCCCAAACAAGACAGGTGTTGAGAAAAATCATGAAAAACTTTGCACACAGCTCATCTCGTACCAAGAGCTTGCAGCCGGCGTTTTGCAGCACAAGTTTTCATGTTCATATCATCATGTAATTCCAGACGAGGACAAGCTGCCCACAACAGCATTCACCCATTCAAAGATAGAAATTCAGGAGACCTAGTGACCTAGCGACTAAGCCTATCGCTTCTGCTTGTATTCCTCCTATATAGCTCTTGGGCCCTAGCTCCAAACACTGTTGCCAAAGTCAGCGGATCGTTCCGGTGGGAAGTTGGTCGGCGAGCCTGCCGAACTGGCAGCAAAGCCATGTCATCACAGAAATTCATGAACAAAGTGATGGTGACGACGACGTCGACGACGACGACTCCTCCTCCTCGTCGTCGTCGTCGTCGTAGTAGTAGTGTCTGATGATTTTTGATATGAATCGTAAATTGCAGTCCGTTGCCAAATTTCTGGCAGCAAAGCTTGCCCACCTCTGAAAGACAAGGGGCAGCTGATGGCAAGTGTTGTATCCTCCAACAGCCCCATGCAGACGGGGACAAGAACCAGTAATGAGAAATGGGCGAAGGACTGAACACAAGCAACGTCAGACTCCCACCAGTGGTTTTTGCAATGCTCAAGACCTCATGGATTGCCCGTCCTCCCATCGCTGGGGCGTAAAATCTCTGGGCCAAGGATTGCCATCTCAAAGAAAAGTGTTTCTTTCATGTGCATTTTGTCTGTCCGGTTGAAACGACGTTGAAATTCCCTTTCATCCCTTTGCTCAGAAAGCACTGCGTAATGGCGCATTTGACACGTGTTCTTCAAACTAGAGAGAGAGAGAGAGCTCGTTGGTAGTTCTCTGGATCATAAAGTTCATGTTCATGCCTCGTGTAGGTTTAGCTGGCTTGAGCACAGCTCGGCTTGGCTTGAAGTGAATGCGCGAATGAACCTTGAATGACCCAGATTTACATTTGCTTGAAGATTCTTGGAAGATGAAACTATTGTGGAATTGTAGGCTTTGAGTATAAATGTGCGGTGCATTCAGCCTTGCTCCACGCAAAGTTCTGATGAATAGACTCTGGGGATGGAAAGCACGGCAAACGTCGATGCCATTTCTTACCATTTAAAGAGTTTGATTGACGTGGCACAAGTACCAACCTACCATCTATAGACTGCAACAAGGACTGTACTTATCTACGAGCAAACAAACATTCGGTGAGGCTCACACAACCATGATGAGATGATGAGAACTTTCAATCCGTTGCCATGATGATAAGAAATCATCTCATTGGTACCACCCTGATAGGAACACGTTAAGAACGGGTTAAGAACAAGCCATTACCTCGTCCCATGACCACTGCTCTGTTCAGCTTCCCTGCAGCGCGACCTTTACTTCCGACGCAGGTCTGTTGCAGAAACAAAGGCAGGGCATTTTCTCATCTTTCCCAGAGGTAGAGCGACATCACCTAGGAGTGTTGAAGCTGACAGGAGAGTCCGACTGGTGACTTGCCAATGGTGATGGAAACAAAAGCTCTGAACAAGAAAATGCATATGCGTGTCTAGCGCGCGCGTCCGGCGCGTCCGGCGTGTCCGGCGCGTCCTGTTGTTTTTCGTCAGGTGGGGAAGCCTTGAGGCACAGGGAGGGGTTTGGCTGGTAACAAGGAGGTTGGAAAGGATAGCATACTACAAGTATTTGGGCGAGGCATGCTCGGAAATGGGACCTTTGATAATGAGGCGGTGTTTGAAGGGGTACCGCAATGCTAGAACATTGCGCAATGGCGAGTACAGGACGAAATGGCGTGTGGATAGATAAGTAGGATCGAGATCGGTCAGGAAGGGAACTGCCAAGTGCAGATAATTTTGTCACCGAGGCTAAAGTTTAGAATCTAGCTCAGACCATCCAATCCCAAGACCATTGCGACACGCTTCCACAGCCAAGGCCGCAGTTGCAGTATCCCCTTTACGTGGTATGTTTCACGCAATTCGCGTTTCCAGAATGTTGTTCCAGAGCCAAAATCCTTGCTACAGCAAGAGCAACTCCAGCTGCTTTTTTCTGCAATAGTCATTGGATAAGGGTCTCCTGTGAAGTGCTGCAAGCAAGTGACATTCCACAAAAGAAGGCTTGCACCGGCTACCATGGCATTGGACTTCTCTTCTTCTTTCGGTGCTGGCGTGGGGCAATTCCTCAGCACGGAAAATACTGTATGCATACGATATTCAAGTAGATTATGGATGTTGATTGGACTTGGAACATTCGAAAACAATTCTCCAATGCAGTTGGAATATCCCAGTTTCAGGCCCACCAAAACAACACCTCACTTAGAATCTGCCTCTGAAGAATGGACTGCAGCTGGAATATAATCTTGCATACTCTGACTGCGACATCCCGTGGAAAAACGAAAAAACAAAAACGAAAAAACTTGATAGGGGGCCTTCAAAGGAATCGTTGCTTCAGTTATGTTGTTTAAGTAAATTAAATGATAGTCTGCCTGAATGTCACTTTGGGTGTATGTATGATAATGTGAAAATATTAGTACAGAGAGAGAGAGAGAGAAAAAAAAATGCTTCCAGTTGTCAACAATCTTAATCGCTGTGAAAATGTTCCGCCATCAGCGTGACACATCTTTCAACAGGACTAAGTTGCTGTGAAAGCCGAGGCCAATTACTTTGGCAAGAGATTGGCTCACTGTTGAACACACTTGCAGCTCACATCACATCTTTGCAGCCCCCATGAGCTTTAGCGCTTTTGTGACAAGCTGAGCCTCTCTTTATTTATTCTCTTCGACTTTTGCATCATTCCTTAGAGCCAGCCGATTCACCACCTTTCAAAGAAACTCCCAAAGCGGAAGGTGAATGCAAAATGCGCAACTTGGAAATGCAACACCTGTGCGGGGAAGACTCAAGAGTCTGCAAAAGTGTCCAACTTCACTGAACTATTCATACTAAATTCATACCAAATTTGCCAAAGCTCCCCAATAGCTGTCGCCTGCCTTGTGACCATGTCCAGTGTGTTGAACAGCTGGCGCGACAGACTTCTCTCACCCCGCTCTCTGTGGTGCACTTGCAATGTCAAAAACATGAGTTGCATCGACGCTGCTTCTGGCAACTTCCGAACCGAAGTCAAACTCAGATCCAACTGAGACCAATTTAACCAATTGAGAGGATGAGAGCAATTGAGACCTCTGACCTGCCATGCCCTGCCTGTCCAGTAATGGTAGACATGGATCTGGTCCGTTGCTTCGTCATACCTCAAGTAGCTGAAGGGACACCAGTCGTGGCATTGTGGCATTGCAGCATTGCCCGGAGGACTTGCAACGGCTGCAGCACTGTTAAAGGTCCACAAGGCGCTGGCTGCAAATTTCGCGCGCAGTTGATGTTCCAATAGTCTTTGGGACCCGCTTTGCTGCGCCAGTTTTGGAATTTTGTACTGGGTCCGTCGTTTCCACAGTGCCTTACGCGGAGTTAATCTCCATTGTTGTGACGATAGAAACTGCGAGGGTACCTGCTGTTCCGTGCATTTTGTTCAAGGTGTTCCTCGGCGGCACTTTGGCTGGCTGTTCTCACATCAACATACTCAACGCGAGCAAATAAAATGTTTGCCTTGTCATCGTCGGGATTCCTGATGTCTAATTACAGCTGGAACACAAAGTCAGTGCAGAAGGTTCCCGGGCAATAAAGACCAAGGCACACTGTGCCACGACTAAGCCACGGCAAAGTCATTGCATTTTGTCATTTTGCAAGGCACATTTCGTACAGAATAAGAAATAAAAAAAGCAAGCGCGTGCTTTGGAAGCAGCATTTCCTATTGGCACACCGTGAGGCAAAAGGCTCAAAGAAGCAAGCAGGCAAGCAAACACAAGGAGCGCTGTAAATAATCATGGTACAAAACCAAAATAATTCAAATAATCAAAACGCAATGACTTTGTGACCTGGGAGCTGTATGGACATGCCAATACAGACCGTCAGTGCTAAACAAAGTCCTTGCTGAATTACTCAGGATAGGGAGAGATAGATATAGGTCAACTCATACTAGGGGTTGATTGCAGTTTGCGTGCTATCTCCCAAACCGGCTCAGGAATGGTTCAACGCAGAAACGTCGCGAACACTGGCAGAAGCATTGCATCAAGAGACAAAGCCCACCACTCAGCAGGATTGAAATTCAAATTCCAGTCCCAGGAAAAAGTTTCAGTGCATTCAGGGTTTCTCTGCTGGCACTCAAATCACTTACTTCAACCGGTTTTGAGAGCCTGACCATCCACACTCCCACTTGGGTTCCCTCGGACAGTCCATGTGTGCATGGTAGAAATCTTCCTCTGGTCACCTCTTGTCGAAGTGCATCCAACTCACTCACGATACTGGTAGATCCCAGTCTCAATCTTTAAAACCAAAAATTACTCGGGAGAAAAATCACATGTTACTCGTTCGAAAATGTAGATTCACCTGTTCACTGTCCAGCCAAGACACTCATTCCAGTTGGGCAAATAAAATTGCGCTTTCTTTGTGCCTTTCGTGCATTTTTCCTCATCAGCCAATGGAGATGGGAGCAACAGCGGGCTCAAACGCCTTGCCCCAAACAACCACAAACCTGCAAAAAGTGAGCAACGCAATGTCTGCCCGTGTAATTGGCATGAACCAGGTTGCTTTCATCTTCTCACCCGTGTCAATATGCGTGATCTTCCCACTCCAAATCCTTGCAAAGCGAACAGGAGCAGCAGGCGATCCAATGGTTCAGTGGTTGGCGACCGCTGGCATTTTGTTCAGTTCATGTATGAAATACATCAAGGGTAAACTTGCAAAGTGGTGAATAAAGTCTATGCCATGTAGTATCAGGATGTATCATTGTCATGCGAGTTTCCGTGCTTGAATGATATTGCAACCTGTTCGCTGGAACCACCCAGAACCACCCCAGTCCCCAACCAACCAAAACCGCCACGAACCACGTGGCAACACCGGCACCAAAACCGACCTAAAACCACCGACCCGCACCGAACCTCCACAACGACCTGCAACCGCCCCACAACTCGCGCTGGAAGCCACCAAGACATACCAAGACCATCCAAAACCAACGCACCCGCAACCAGTTGGCAACCAGCCTCAGAATCTTCTGAACCACCAACCAACCACACCGGAAGCTTTCCGCTCGCACTAAAGTTTTATCTGGGCTGAGACCCATATGGGCTGCTTCACCGGCACCATAGTCCGTTCTTTTCAGATTTTGGCATGCACATTCAAAAGTCGCTGGCCACGAAGAGGTCAATGTTGACTATCCCCTTTTAATGCTTTGCTAGCGGGGTGAAAACTGACCAATGCTTTTACTGTTTCACTTTCATGCACATGATGTATGTAAGAATGTATGTTTGACATGGGCCCATAACGTTCAAGCGATCTTGTACCCGCAGGATCCTGTAAGATACGTCCTACTGCATCTAAGAGTTCAGGAAACTCTCAGAGGTCGTACGTTACATGGTAGATGGGTTTCGCTGAATCTAAGAGTTCAGTGAAATATCAGTATTAGACTCATTTCCAAACAAGGAAACAAGGCAAGATCAACAAAGATCTGATGGCCTATGTTTGGCAATGGCAGCGGCACGCAAGGCACAGCAGACACTTCCAAAACTGAGGCAAGATATGCAAATTTCCACAGAATATATATATATGAACATGATGACTTTGACATGTGTTTGAACCTCTTGAAGTCAATGTGCATTAGCGCATGGGATTGGAGTGATGGTGAAAGGATGTGAAAGGGTTAAGTACCATCCTGAGCTCACCCACGGTTTGTAGCTTTCTAAACGGCTGCGCTTCCATTTGCCATCACACGAGATTTCGACCGGGTGAAACCTGAGCTGTGAGACCTTCTGGCTTCGCCGAAATTCTAAGCGTTAAGAATGGCCGAACTATACTCTAGATCCAATGAGTCGAATGAGAGCCTTTAGAAGTTATTTGCACATAGCAAATCACATCAAAGCAAAATAAGGGGTCGGACCAGCTTAGGTATATGCTAGCGATTGACTCTTTGTTGGAATGCGTCCCTGAGATAGTGTTGCAGGAAAGTGGACTCCGAAAATCTCCGAAAACCACCGAAGTGTCAAAAAAATCTCCAAAGCACCTAGAGTGCCTCACCATTGTGGCACAAACGATGAAATCATTCGTACTATTTTGCATTCTGCAATCCATTGCTTCTTAACCAAGTAGGCACTCAACGAACCTCTCTATGACTCTATGCTTATAGAAGCATGATTCTACAAAGGCACCATTAAGTTCTCCGAAAATCATGAAAACTCAGCTTGTTGTCAGCAGTGTCAGGTCTTGGAATAGTCTCACATCGATACAGTTTGGTGTTCAGACTGTCCTCGCCAAGCAGCGTCGATGGATTGCCCCAACCGTCGTAGTTCGTCTGGAGGAGGCCATGGAATGGATGCATTTGGCGGACGGCGGCAATGATTCTTGTTTTGTCAATGGCTTAATTTCCAGACTCTTGTGGACTTCACTGACTTGGAGTTGAGCCACGCTCAAATTCTGTTTCATTTTTGTCTCGCTTTGTCTCTACTCAGCAAGCTGGCTCTCTCTCTCTCTCTCTCAACATCTTGCGAATTAGGTCGGTTCCATAATGAAGAATATTGCACCGTCATGACAAGATTCTCCCCTGGCCTACGATTTCCCCCCGGTACACACCTCCCACTTTCCGGCCATTTTCGCAACAAGAGGATTTGTATCCTTACTTTGAGTCTCTGACCCTTGCAGGCCGAATGAGAAGAAACAAAACATCAAAAGCCAGAGGTTACCTGGCACATATGCTTGGTAACGTTGGGGGCAAGAAGTTAAGACTTCCAACGGCAGCTGCAATGCTCTCCCATTGAAAAATTAAAAGACTGCTGTCGCTAAAACAAAAAATTGGCATCCTCAAAATCATTGAAAATTGTTCCAACCCGGAACCTTTGGTGTCTCTGAAACACTTTGTTGCAGAGCCGAGTTGCAGCATATACCAAGTCTTCTTCTTCCTCACCTGGAGTGAAGTAGTAGCCACTGGAACTGACGGGAACCCATTGCATGTTTTAGTTCACCAAGCGCAGCACTCTGCTGCGATGAAACTTGCTGAAACCAACATCAAAAAACTATAAATGCTCGACCTCATCTGAGCAGAATCTGAACCCACTGCAGCTGGTGCCACCATCAAACTGATCAAGATAGGCATATATAGAATGAATCAAAATATTTAAAATGACATCAATATAGTAAATGTCTATTTTTTTCCATGTTCCTACCACATCTACCTCTTGTTTTGCTTTACTTTGCTTCTTACTTTGCTTCTCAGATTGTAACTTCGGGTGGCATTGGCCAAGGCCTGTGACTACGACTTCGACTTCCCGAAACTCTGCCTGCGTCGGACCGGGATGCCCCGGATGCCCCGGATGACCGGGATGCCCGGGATGCCCCCATCTCGATGTCTCCTGCGAGACGATTTTGGATGTGGACGGTTTTTTTTGCTCTGGGCTTTGGATGGCTTTGGCAGATTTAGAAAAACAGCGTTATTCGCCAGATATTCATAATACTCACTTTCGAAGATCAAGTATGTTTCTTAGAACACGAAGCTGGGAAGGAATCTTGATTGTTCAATTTCAAAGTTGCAATCTGATACAAGGACTGACCTCCCACCAGGTCACCCTGTCCAATCCATTTCCCACGTCTGATCGTAGTACGGTCGTAGCATGTTGCAGTGTTTTGCGTTACCCACACAAGAATGTCATCTTCAAAAGCTCCTTGTGGCTTCACATTCACACTTATCACTCCTGCGCACGGAAGCGTTTTCCGTCACTCGGTCTGACAGAAAGACTTCTAGAAGCCAAGAAGGAAATAGTCATGAGTCACAAACCACGCTTTGCGTTCAAAGATTGAACCAAATGTTCAGTCAGTGACTCCTTCCAAATGTGACAGCGCACTTCACTAGATTGCTTTTGAATGCTCTTGATGTGTTCAGCTCCCTCTGCAATGCCATTGATATCCATTGAATTCCATTGATATCCAGCATGGAGGCTCCAAACAGTGACTTGAATCAGGCCACAAAGATCTGCCTCGTGGCGCTTCATCTCGCCGCACAAATTCACTGGAATTGCCTGTGAGTGGGAAACCAATTGGGAAAGCATGTTCGAAGAATATCAAATATAAGTATATCTAAGTCTAAGTAAAGTATACTAAACTAATCAATGCCAAACCACTTTCCCGGTCTCACAGTGAAAAAGTCTCAAACATATCCAGGACCAAAGGAAAAAGAACACCTCCTCTCGAACTAGCTTTCAGTGCCACATTATATAAACGTTGGAAGTTGCCAATCCGCGATCAAAGGCCCAACTATTTTGCCAACATCTTGAGGTTTGGAACACATTTCACTGGGAACCTGCATGAAATGCAGCCGCAATTTCGAAGAAAAGCAACGCAAGTCCAAGCATTCCATGGAATTGCCTGAAGCACTGGCACCGCATAATCCTGTTGGGAATTGATTTCGGCAATGCTCTTTCGAAAGACTTCAAGAGCTGAAAACAGTGGTTCCACATGGAATTGGCCAAGTGCTTGCATCGGGCGTTGGGGACGAGGGAGTCCAACCAAAACATCAACAATATGAAGGTCCAATGCCGACCTGTCGAACTTGTAAATTCATGCCAATTCAATCCAATTCATGCTAATTCAAAGTTTTCCATCCAAGTCACCACATGGGCAAAGGACCTGAAACTGAACTTCTTGAGCCAGAAATATGGATGAGCGATGATGAGCGCATGCAAGATCCGGAAGATTTCAGGAGGGGCAAGCATCTGATGATTAAATTGAAGCACCTTGGACATCCTTGGACCGACACAATTCGTTTTGAGCATGACATGTGGCTGTTGTAACAAGACCTGCAGAGTTTGCACTCTTTGCCACGTCACCTTGACGGCGTCTGGGGCGTTTGTCGCCCGTTGGGCGTTTGTGGCGTTTGTCGCCCATCGTCCGGCTGCAGCCGCGGCTTGGCCGTGCTGAGGCCGGAGAAGTCGAAGCGGCTGCTCCGTGGAAAGACGTCGCCGAAGGCTTTGGCCGTGTGGCGACGGCGCTGTTCGTTGCCCGCATGCTCCGTGCTGGCGGAATCTTTGGCGGTCTTGGCCATGTCCAAAACAGTGATGGCGGTGGAAACACGCCGCCGGAGCTGTTCTTCCATGGCGAAGTCTCTCTGCTGGACCTCTTGGATGATCTCTTGGGCACGTTGATGTAGATCTCTGGCACGATTTTTGGCTGCATCCAGACCTTGATTCACTGCAAGATCAATGTTGTGGATGTCCTGATCCACGCTGTTGAGCACCTGCTGGCGCAGCAAGACCTGGTCTTTCACGCTGCGTTGGATCTCTGCTTTGGCCCTTCTCAGCTCATCGTGCACGGCTTGCAATTCCTCGAGGCGAACAGTGAGCATGTTTCATCTCAACTTCATGTGTATTCGTAAATGTTGTTTGCCTTCAAAAATATGCAAAGAATATCAGGTTCAAATTGGCGCAACTGGACACCTCAAGAATCAGGTCAAAAGATGTCAAAAGAATGGTATACTTTACTCTGCAGAGTTTCCTTCATCAGCTCATGTTTCATTTCCAGAGCCTTGGTTTCAGTCTGCTGCACCAAATTTTGTCGTCTCTTCCAATTTTCTTGTCGCTTCGCTTGCAACTCTGCATTTTGCCTCCGCAGAGCTTCGTGGTACTCAGTCTCGACTTCGTCAATGTTCTTGGAGAAGACCTTCTCGGCTTTCATCCATCTTCAAACATGACTTATACTGTGACTCGAAAAATACTTGAACTGGAAACATAGTGGCATAATGTGACATATATCGAAATCTGTCAAGGGATGGCTCATATTGGCTGATTGTTTCCTTTCACTACAAGATAATTACATATAATATCATATAATTACAAGATATCATCAGCTTGTACAGTGCATGAAATCGTCAACGCCACAAGGCTCCACCGGAGGCTCCACCGGTCCTTGAGTTTCTTAGTCTCCTCCCTCAGTCCCTTCTCGGCTTCAATCCTGTCTACGCGCAGGTGTCGGCACTCCTCGCAGGGATACTACAGGGACATAGTGGGACATTGCCGTTTGAAGCTCTTTGACAGTCCTCACTTTGACAACTGAAACTGCGAAACAATGAAAAGATATGAAATCATGCAATCACCTACAGGCACCTCACTATTTTTCAAGGCTGTGAACCCGCTGAACAGTGCCTGCGGCTCAACCCCTGCTCCTCGGCAAACTCGTGTTCCCGTTCATCAGCTTCTACCAAAACATCCTCAGCTTGATCCTTGACCATGGCCATGCGCTCGCGTAAAGCCGATGTTTCCGCCACATTGGCTCCATCTGCGACATCTGCTGCTGCCAACAACTCATTCTCCTGTTCAGATGCGCGGCGTTCGATCTCCGCCTTACGGGCTTGCGCTTCCTGCTCCTGCTTCCGAAGAGACTCCCTCTCTGTGCGCAGCTCCAAAAGCTGCCTTTCTACCGTAGATCTCTTGGTGTGCCACTCAGGTAGTTCATCCATGGAGGCTCAAAGATGCATCGCAAGAAATGTTTTGGAAAACGCACATGCCTAAGGATTTGCCTGACATGTCACTGTTTCTTTGGGGGGCAGGAGAGCAAGTTGTTTGACACTGTGCTTGGAAGCAGTACCGATTGGATATGTTTGGATGGATTAACCATGAGGCCGGTGGCAAATTGGAACTCTTCCTGAACATCTTTGTGCAAATGCCGGCCGTGTATCTATTTGGCTTGGGAAACAATGAGCAACTATTTCCAGTTTCACCATTCAAGCCGTCCCATGGCTAAAGGTCTTGGCTACGCGACAACGACCGCCACAAGACAAAAATTGCCTCTGCGCAGACTTAAATCATCTTTGCAAATAGCCAACAAATTCCAAGTTATATACTGCATCACAGTACGTTCCCCTTGTGCAGGTTGGTGTGCAGTATCTCTTGAATAGTTCACTCTTGTCACACAGAGTCTGGAACTGACAAATTCACAAATGGTAAAAGTGCCAACGTTCGGTAAGTTGCAGAGACTTTTGCGAGTTCGCCATGGATGCTATGCAGGAAGCTCTTTCGGCTCCCCGCGAAAGTGAGATGAGGATCCAGATCCGGGGGCGCACCGGCCACGCAAGCCGTCAAAAGTACCTGTGTTACATCATGATACATCATTGTACAATTGTATATTACATCTATGTACATCATTGTACATCTGTTACACGAGTGTTACACGAATCTTTCCGCAGTCTTTCTTGAAGCAAGCAGAGCAACTCATCTCCGGAAAACCGCCCAAGGAGGTCTTGCCAATTCCGGGCAGCTGTGAGCAACGTCGCTGTGTTCTGAACGGTAACGTTTGAAACAGGAGCCCTGCTCTTGCACGGCATGACCTGAGCTGCAGGGAAAAAAGTAAGTGCGCAGCAGATGAGTGACTTGATCCCTGAAAACATCTGTAGGTGACTTGATCAAAGAAAGAGTCAGAAGTCCCCATTTCCCAAATCGTCCCAGCTGCTATAAGCATAATTCACCTCGGTGTCAACGGGCTTCCCCCACCAATAAACTGCCAGCAGGAAGTCATCGTCATATGTAGTGTCCATTTCATGGATGAGTCCGCCTGCAAGAGGCGGAAACTCGACGGGATCAACCTCTGTAGCTTTGAGAAATGATTTCATCGAGCGATCAGCGAATCTAAATTGATTTAAGAGTGAGCTGGGAAATTGAACAGGTGCCAATTACCCCATATATAGTTGACTCATGTTGACTTTGAGGAACCTGGGTCGAGCCAATTGTGGAGATGAGGTTGAGCACTAGCATGCAATGTCAATTCCTACGGACATGACAAACAGCAAAGAGCGGCAAGCGAATAGTTTGCCGTGGGAGAGTCTTCATCCTAAGGAAACCTTTGAGTTGTCGACGCCTGCCGGAAATATAACAAAGAAATATGAGGACTACCAGGAATACCACATTGGAAGCTGAGTCATTCCCGTCCTGGATGATTGTGGAGTCGCCATGAACCCTTTGGACTTGTCATCCGAATCTCAGAATATGGCCTTGAGTCATTGAGGTCAGGCGATGCTACTCTAGATCAAGCGGAATCCGCACAGTTTGAAGCCAGTGTTCATCCTGTAACTCCGCTTGCAAGTCATTGGGTTAGTCTGAAAATTAGGTACCCCAATCCGTCCACTGGTTAATCATCATTTGTTCTTAAAAATCACCGTAGCTGGGGGGTAAATCCACCATTTTCCGACAGACCCAAATATCATCTGTGCTGGTTAGTTACTATCCCACTATCTGCTCTTTAATGAATATAACTGGTTGGTTTTATACCGCTATGCCGCTATACCATGCTCTCAGTTTTGATGGTCTATCCAGAATTCTAAGCACCCCGAAAACAGCGCAGTCAACGGTTGAGTCGCAGACTTTTGGTTGGGCGCTGACGTGAAGTTGTCGGGCCATGTCCTCCACCACCCCGGGCCATTTAATTGCCAATAGGCTTCCTGGCACCACGGCAGACCCTGGAAGTTGGGGTTAACGGGAATTTCCTACGGAATTCTGGGCAGTTTCAGGGTTTTTTGAGTGAAAACATGTGAAGATCCTCTAAACATCTAAGAAACTGCTCCATCACGTGGGAATATCTACTTTATCATATGTATTTGGGAAATCTCTGTAAATTGGCACGGGAGGTTCAGAAAGGTTAAAACCTCTGTTCAAGACAGATTGTGTCAGCCCATGCGAAATTGAGGTGTTGGGGACGAGGTCAAGGTACGCTGTGATTCTTCCCCAACAAATCTGTGATTCTTTTCCGACAAACCATGAGGATCATAAGGCATTTGATCCAAGACTGAAAGGATTTCTGGAGTGTTTGCTGCGGCTGTCTCCAGATATGTCTATGGTGTCATCGTGCCATTAGGACTCAAGACCATTTCTCATGAGCAAACCTGCACTGATTTAAAACCCAAGTTTTTAGCAACTTAGGGTGGCCTGGTTGTCATGTCGGTGCGCTGGATAGCATACTCCATGGTTCAAAGCAGCAATACCCAACACCGCATAGGAGTCCTTCGTATCCTTGGCGGCCAAACCACAGGGGCTGACAGAACAAACGTGGCATGTTCTCCGTGAAATTCTGTGAAAATGTGACTTCAACATATTGAAGTCTTTTCATGTTGAACGCGACTTGCGTCGCAAGCAGGCGAGGAGCACAAATCAAAGCATTGAAGTAGCCTGCGTTTCGCATGACACAGTCCTATAGCCGACAGACAGCTTGAAGGACATCACCTAGAGTCTTTACATGTCTTTACCTTGAGCTGTTCAACTCAAATGCATGTTGTCCTCCCAGAATACGCGCGCACCAACAGGGCCCCCATAGGGATGTTCGTACTCGGGAGGTGCAGGCATTCCACACCATTTGCCATAGAGTGTATCACTTTCATTGTTGGAGCGCAAGTGAAACTTGGAGAATGTCCGCTTGGAAACACCCGCATACTCGCCGAGGGATTCGATCACCCTTTCACTGGGGACATAGGCACCGGGACCAAAGTTGTCATTGTCCACAGCAGCACATTGCCAGTGATCAGAGAAAGGTTTGTCGCTAGTGCGGTACTCGTCGAGTTTGAGGCAGGTGCCCTTCATGGCATCTCGCATTTCCTTGGACACTGCTAATTCGTTGTTCTCAAAGACCAGCTTTTGGATGCGAGGAACCAGAGCAGACATCACCTGCAGGGATGACCACAGCTCATGTTGGAGTTGGATTCCCATGACCAAAGAAGCAAAAAGTATAAACACGCCGCACCCAGGGTGCATTGAACCGCTTGAAATTCTGGCAGACTTGTGGCCTCAGTCCAGGCTGCATCAGCATCGCTGCCTTTCCTGAGTCCTCCCACTTCCACAGAGTAAAACCCAATCAAGAAAGCTGGAAATCTCTGAATCAAAAACAATGATGCCGAGAGAACCCTGTTTGTTACAGGTTTGAATGGCTTTACATCACGCAAGGTGGTCTATATTTGCTTTTTCTTAGCTGGACAGAAACTCACGAACGACCAAGTGGATCTTTTTTGAGCTCATCAGTCCTTCCCGTTGCAGGGCTTGCAACGCGCATCCTTCAGTTTCACATTCATCGTCCAAGGAAGCCCAACTCGGCTCTGCCTCTTGCAGGGCTGTTGGATGCTTGAGGGGCCCCCAGCTGTGAAGGCTGACAGGACATGACCAAACTGAAATTCTCTGTGTGTGGAGGTCCGCCAAATTTGACTTTGTGATCCCATCATAGGCCCGCCTCTCCAAGCGCAATCACTGGCGCAAGCACCACAAGCTGCACAAAATGCATCATGGCAGGAACTTGCAGAAGTTTCAACCAAGTCCATCAAAATACGTTGGACTGAACAACTGTAGTTTCTGTTTTTCTCCATTTGCACCTAATATTCTTCTGATGACAGAAAGGTCACGTGGGCATTGTTCCCCAACGGTGCCGGAATAAGCCTCTGAAGTCAAACAGCTGCATTCCGGGACAGAAAACACAGAGCATCAACAACAGAGAGCATTGCTCTGTGAGGTGGGAAGAAATGAGCCGCCCTGATTCTGTGCCCTCGCCTCACGTTGTATGTCATGTATGTTGTTTATGCCATGTATGCATGTTTTCTGTTTCTAGGCACATCTATATAAATCTTGAAAGCTGACTTATCGCGCACTCTAGATCCATCTTTGATTCCGGGTCCATTATAAGATTTCCGACGCCTTTCAGATTTCCGGGTTTGAAAGCCCCAGATTTCTTGAAAGGAAGTTCATATGAAATAGACCTAGAAACGTCAAATCGGAGCCCAGAGCATGTGGACTTTGGGCACTGAAGAATGTGTTTCGTGATGTTTGTCCTTTTTAGTGTGGCCAGAATCTCCTCAAGACTGCAAATCGCGCAATTTCCTGAATATTGATTCAACCGGTTGCAAACGCTCGAAAAGTGCATGAATATGAGAATTGGCCAGTCGTTTGGTACAATCAGACTGAAATGCAAGATAGGCCTTACATGAATTTGTTTGAATGATTCCGCGTTATTTCACTGGGCTATATGATACATGTCTTTGTACTATCAGATGTGTATATACATATATAATATGTACTATACATATATATATATATTACTATAATATACATAAAATGCTCAACAAAAGAGTGCCGCTCTTGGTCCAACACACGTGCTCCATCTACGGAATTGCACCATCGAACATTCAGTCTTGATCTATGATATCTATGTAATGTTCAAGGCCAAAGAGGTCACAGTGAAATTGATCAAGACCAAAGTTCTTCCGGTGGGAACGCATTCAAATGGGGAACGGATTGCATGGGATTCTGTGGACACAGAAACCTGGATGTCTTTTTGGGATTTGGCAGCTGCTCGAAGCATGAAACTTAAAGCGCCATTCCGGTGGCCCGGTGGCGTTCGGTCACTCTCGATCTTTGTCAGCGGAAGTGACCCAACACCCTTTGACATGAACTCTCACAGCTAAAACACTGTCTGAATTAAATGGGTACGGATCCATCCCCAGGGTCCAGCGGCTGAAACCTTCGGAAGGATTTCCAAGATTTCCAATGGTTTCCAATTTGACCACATGAATATCTATGATCAATACACACAGTCGCACGTACATGACAATCGAAAGAATCCAAGAAAGCTTTATGCTGCAGATCCTAACGCAATGGAGGCTCGGCCACAAAATGATCTGAAAATGATCTGAGAAAAGTTCAATGCTCCTATGACTTGCTGGAGGTCGAAATCAAAGGGCTGGATTACAGCCTGTGGAGTGGACTGGATCGCAGATATGGATTGGGGCTAGCAACGGTTAGTACAATGTGGACCTCGGGGTCTTGATCCCAACCTTCAATTGCGAGCGGCCAAGTGGCTTCAAAACAGCCTCCGTGAAGGCATATCATAACGGGGAGTTCTGCATTGACAAAGTGCCATTTTCATGGCACGGTGAAGTCAGGGAATCTCCATTTCAGTTTGCTTGAGTATTTCCCACGGTCGTCTCCACCTGCACTTCTCATGGTCAAATTCATATTTGCATGAAACATATCTCACTCTAAATTCATACGTCATTGTTGACTGATCTTCCCTCTAGAGAGACAGAATGATTCCTATCTTGGAGTCTGTGTCAATGTTGCACCGTTGCATTGTTGCACCTCACCCAGAGTTAGCATGATCTCGCCGATCCTCGGAAAATCTCAGACATGAAACCTTTAGATCAAAACTTTGCTTGGTACCTTCACCATCCTTCACCTGCCTTGGTGGCTGGACCAGATATGGTGAAGATCCCAACATAGATGAGGAGATATGAGGAGAAGAGTCAAACATTGATGACTCTGTTGGTCTATTAGTACATGGAAATTTGAATCTGCCCGATGAAGGCTGAGTATCTCTTCATCGATCTCATCCAATTCGTCGGATTCACCTTCGGCAATCCTGCAAACCAACAGAAAGTGTGATACGCACTTGATCTGGAGTTCTGTGGAAAAGGATCTGTTGCAAGAAAAAAGGGGTTCTGGCACTTGAACAACTCCCAACCCGTCCACTCTTAAGCTGGTACTATACTCTTTTCTAAGTATGGAAAACATACTGTATATAAGCAACAAAACAGGACGGCATTGTTGTCGAAACCAATTGTATTTCCCTTCTCAAAACACACTCTGTGTCTCCTTTCGTACATTTGAGGGTGACGAAGCAAGAAAAAGTAGAAACCCCTTGGAGCCGGAGGCTTCTTGGCTCAAGCTGTATTGACAGCGCACCTCGTCCCTGCACGCGCAAAGGCCCAATGCACCTGCAGAAACTGTACATCATCACCCTATCGACTCACAAACTTGGAATCCCTGAATTCCCAGCACGAGGGACTCAAAAAGTTGGGGGTCCAAAGACTGGTGGCCCATGGTGGATTCTCTACTAGTTAACTATATAGTATATCTTTTGGTTGCAAACCCTGACGGAAACAATGACAAAACGTGAAACTGGGTCCCACACTTCCTGCAATCGCTCACGCAACGACTGCTTCTCCAATCTCTGAAACAAGTCTGACAAAACCTGCCTGCAAGGCAAATGAGCGTGGACTTAGCAAGCACTAGCAAACAGGACGCAAGAGATCCTGAAATAAATGAAAATAATGAAAATACACAAGTGACATAAGTATTGCAGTATTCAGAATGCACATGGAACGTACCGGCACTGTGAAGCACGTGGAGCCTTAAAGTCATGTACACGACTCCAAGGAATGTTGTGGCAAAGGCCGGAATAAAAAGAGCGTCTTTGCCCAGGAGCCGCTCAGCAAAAGCACCTTGCAGAATGAACAATGCTTGCAGGAGCTTCCCATGAAATTCTTGCGAAAGGTCCAGCTGCGAACATGGACTCAAGCCTTGTGAGATTTCTGAATGTCCTGTTTTGCGAAGATCAAAGTTGATATGGGGTGCCATGGTGCCATGTGCAAAGCCCAGGCACCAAAAATTGTGCCCAGCAGAAAGAAGATCCACATCGGAAGAAGCACCAACAGCTTCCGCAAGTCCACACCGCGTTCTGCCTCACCGCATCATCGTCATCACTATATTGTCTACACCAAGAAATCTTGAGAAGCGTACAAATGCATTGTCACTATGTGAAACTACTTGGGAAACTGTTGCCAACGAAACACTTGGAATGTCTATCCAACAGCCAATGCACCTCCTTGATTCTGTCCTTCAATCACTGAGTCACTACTCCTCGCCTTCTCCAGCACATTAAAGCGAGATCCACGACAGCCTTTACACACGAAAATGACAGAAATGACGGAAACTGATTGGTCGAAATCGGTCGAAATGATCGAAATCCGACAAACAACCACAACAAACAGATTGGTGTAAACGCTGTCCCCATTGGTCGCATTGCTTTGGGATCATAGATAGCATCTTGCGCTATCAAAATCGATCCAGCCAATCCCAACAGTCACAGCGCCAATGAGATACGGCCAATGGTCTAACACAACAAGCCCGAAACACCACAGCAACCTCTTTCCCAAGACCTTGCAGGATACTGCAATGACATCAATCACAAGGGCACCACCACGCCCAGCATTTATCACCAGATCGGATAATAAGACAACGTGTTGGCCAGCATGACTCATCCATAACACCATTCCCTTCCCGTCCCTTGCATAACTCAAAAACGACAACATCCAAGAAATAGGATTCGATGCAAGCTCGAAAATCCAGAGCACCATGTCCAGGCTCTTCATCATTGACAAATACCAGTGACATCCTAAATCTATATCTATCACACAGACCATCGACCCATGCCCAAGCGGCTGAAGGTGGATAACACACTGACAACACCTTTTACAGCCTTTGGACTGTGTTTCTATCAGATTCATGACTCCGCTATGAAGGATCGTCTATCACCTTTTCATCCGAGAAAATGAGAGACCGCTGTCAGTGATCGGGCCTTTCCGAATATACATCACCGCAATGCGTCCCAGAATAGACCCAATATCAGTCAAAGTTCCGGTAACATGGGTGGTCCGAACCTCAAAGCCAAGGAATCCATGATTGCAGTGCAGTACTATCAATAAGAAGCAGCAACTCAAAAACGATTTTCATCCCGGCAGTTCTTCGCAGCGCAACTCGCATACAGAAGACCGCCTGAGTGGAACCAGGGCTCAGCTGAGAACCACACAACTGCACCGAAATGCGAGGTGCACATGGCATTCCTCAGCAAAGGCAGACCAGTTCCATGAGGAACAGGGGAAACCGGATGAAACCGGATAAAACCGGGCATATCCGTAGATAGCTACGGATGTGGCGCATCAGCGGGGAGACTTTCAGTATACACCACCGAGCTACTGAAGGCCACAGGCCATAGCAGACAAATAACAAGACGTGGTTGGCATCTCCGGGAGTAGCGTTGCAGTGATCAGAAGCACTCCATTGAGCACCTGAAAAAAGGTGCTACTGCAATGGAAGATAGCACAACAGTACAGACATATCGGACAAATCTTTAGGCGTCAAGATCAACAAGTTGGTCATGGCACCGCGCACACAAATGTTAACGCTGGTTTGTCAGTCTCTTTTTCGCTGTGACTCCAGCCAAAGCCAACCCATACCAGGACTTCCCTCCAAAGTGAACCTGTGCAGAAAGGTAAAACATGGTAAAACACAGCACCAGAGTTGTAGCTCAGTCTTCAAGTGTTCAAAAGACACCAGGCTACAAAAGTCGCTGGAGCTTCGCCTGATTCTTGTCAATAAGCCTCAGAAAGAGAGGTAAGACTGGGCAGGTTGGATCAAGTCGGAGTGCTTCTAATCACGGCATGTCCAAAATTGCCCAAGAGGAGGCAATAATTCAATGTAACTCACCCCTTCTGAGAGGCAAATTTGGGGATGATCCCCCCAAATTTGATTTCCAGTGACGTCCTGGTGAGGTCCTACTTTACCCCGATGGTTTCTATTACTCAACCATACTCAAGCACTGCACAGGAAACAGGAAACGGTTTGATCATGTTTGATCAAACATGGATCTAAGCTTGTGACCCGAGAGTAGCCACAAATGATTACAAACGAAGGCAAACCAACAAACCACTTGCCAAAAAGCAATCCACATGTGAAGGCTCCCAGCACAAAAGCAATCACCAAGCCAACAGCCTCCAGGGACAACGCAGTTCTCAGCTCGAGAAACAATTGACAAAAGTTATACAAAACTTCAGAAGCAACAAACATGGCAACAGCAAAGTCGTGACGTGGTAGCATTGTGGCACTGGAATTGTCACTGCCTTGCGTACGGAACATATAGAAATAATGAGAAATATGTGACCTTTCTCTTCCTTACAACTTCACCTATGGCCTTGCACACTTCCCAGTGGGTGTTGTCGCCATTGTCATAGCCCTCAATGTGCAGACCTATCTTTGTAGAGGTGCCTGTCATATGAGACACAAACCTTAGTCGAGAATGGACAACTCTAATCAAAATTGCAAAATGTAAATGCAGAAACTGGTGAAGAAATGCATTATCCAAAAGTAGCAATCCATCCAAGCTGCATCTGCCATTTCAGAAACGCTACCGTGTTGACCTTGACAATCAGGCAGCTTGCAACTAGGCCAACTGTGAACTGCAACAGCGGGGTTGACCTGCTGACAAGCGGCAAATCCCGCACAAGATGCCAAGAACCAACCAAAAAGCAGCACCCAATTCTTGGGTCGCTTGAAGCTTTTTCTCATCTCGTAAGCCTGTGAATCCAGGTGGTTTTATCAAAGCATTTTGTGGACAATCACGCACAATGGACTCAGTGTAGTTACGATTCTTGAACCCGCCTTTATGTGGGTCTCAGACTGGCTGGAAAGCAAAGACATGCTCCTCGGTTTTGGAGAGTCAGCAATTTCATGCAGCCGGCGCGCACTCACATGTACTCACTATTGTATGTTTGGTCAGAATCATAATACAGGCTAGATCCGCCGCTTTCCGAATGCCTTAGTTTGCAACCAAGGGACTCTGAAATGGTTACCACAAAATGAAGCTCAATCAGCATACTCAGCAGAAATATTTAGCCGTATATAATATATCATATTACATCTACTCAGCATCAATGGCTCATGGGATCTCAATAACATGAAACCGGAAACGGAAAATCAAGCTTCTGTTTGCATGTCAGCTGCACTCTTGGAGGGATCGGGCGGTCCATCTTGTGTAGCAACATGCGGCGAAACTCGTGGACTGCGCTGAGAGCATGGAGAGCATGGAGAGCATTCCAAGAGTTTGGGCGAAGATTTCGGTGAAGGCCTCGAAGGTATCCTCTACAGCATCTGTTGGATATCTGTGGGATCTGTTTGCTCAATCCAATATATCTCCAAATGTCTCCAATATCTGCATTTTTCAGCTTTCAGTTGTCCTGCTCCCAGATGCTGGCGCATTTGTATCTTCTCCAAGATGGATGCTCATCTGAAAACGTGGAGAAGGCCTGTACCCCAAGACCAAGACATTGTTCTACACTCTTTATCTATCTTTATCTCAGATTCGTTCTGCAAGGCAAATGGCAGCACAGCAATGTACCCAGAACCCTCTTTTTCCACGCTGAGGAACGGGGAGTGATTAACTTCACGTCTGGTGTCTTCAACATCTGGCAACCAACCCATACCATCGGTCTTGAAAACTTTTGTCGTTGACCTTGGATTTGGCAGTCACTGTTGTTCTTCTTGAATGATCAATTGCCGCAAATGTGTTCCCAACTCTTCAAGCAAAGCCAATGAAGACATTGTCCCCTTGCCACTCAGGTGATCAAATGAGGTCCACACCCCATGTGCTGGAAACGAAACAAACAAAACGAAGCAGCTTGCTATCATGTGAATTTGAACCAATAAGCTATGTGCACAATCGTATTTGCAACACACCACTAGCAAAGTCAACAGAACAGAGTGTTTCAAAACTATCCAAAATGCAAATCACATTGTTCCACGGTCACTGTTCACTGATGTTCAATAGGAAAGAAAACACATTCATCACGCAAGTCAAACCAAAGCAAAAAAAAGCAATCTGCAGTGAAAAGGCAGCACAAATTTGTCTTGACACATCTGCACTAAGACTGGCAACAATTTTTCAAGTGTCCACGCTGTCTAACTTGTCCCAAAACGGGTTGGCATGTTGTGGCACCTGTTGTGGCATGTTACAGTCCCGCCACATCAAGCTCGCCCGGTTCCGGACACTATTGAAAGCAATTGCTTCAAACCACAGTGGCCGAACGCCACGAATGCAACGCCAAAAATGATTCAAACTAAGTTTGCCTTCCCACTAAGAGCGGAAGGACATTCATAACAGTAAGAATGACTTTATGGACTCCCGTTGGAGATTCAAGTCCTGCAATAAGAAATGTTCCCCGCAAGCTCTGTTGCTCACCTTTAATGCTTGCATTGCCACAGAACGACCTGCCGCAAGGAATCGCACTACAGAAGATTGAAACAACCGAAGTAGCAACACTTCATGATTCGCGACAATTCAGTGGAGGAGAAACCCGAAAGGAGTCTCCCAATGTTTGAAAAAGTGACAGCCAAACAGACAATCACTATTGCTCGCGCACCATCAATGGTTTCACCCCGCTACCAAAATGTCCCCATGGGGCCTGGGATATGAGCTGTGTAAGTTTTGCTCGCCTCGTGGAGTGCTGGGGTCAGAGAGCGCAGCCAGGAGATCTCGTAACTCTGAGGAGGCGGTCGTCTCTGGAAGGGCCAGGTACTCCAAACGTCGCTGCTGCAGCTGTTGCTCCTGGCTTTTGATTTGTCAATTTATTTATGGTTATCTATGGTTCTCTATGGGTATCTCATGGCTTCTGAAATGTCAAACGTTTGAAATGTTTGAAATGTTTGAAATGGCTCGAAGCTGGGCATAAGATGGTAATGGGTGAATGACTTCCAATTGTAAGAAGTCCCTTGCAACGTATCTCCCACATGACCCGAGCGAACTCTCGGAAGAACTTGGCAAGTCCTGGAAAGTGGCCAGCACCTGCAATGGCACCACCAGGGGTAAGTCGCTTCAGTTTTAGTTACAGATTGGATGTGGTTCTCATCCGCATCAGCATCGCTGCAAGTGGGAGGAATCGTTTCGATTGGGATGTTCATCATTGTGTGTTTGCAAGTCTGGAGTGATTACTAGAGTGATTCAATGACTCTTCTCTGCTCCAAGTCAGTTTGCCAAGGCTTGAACGGTAGGGCGACTGAGTCGGAAAACCGACCAAAGCAGAGCGAAGAAGGCACACAAGTCGCAGACAAGACATAGGTCGTGGAATGATCCGGAAAGGAACAGAGGACTTCATTCCGATGAAAGAAAAATACAAGAGCTTCCAGTAGTCGAAGCTTCAAAAACTGGGAGGCACATCCACACAGTTCCATACACAGCCAAGCACAAAGAGGAGCTGAAACAAAAAAATCTTCGAAGTATCGCCGCAGTACGAGTTCCGTCGAGTCCCGGCCTTTAAGACATTCATCTGCATGGCCAATGGCTTCACTGCTGAGGTGGTTGAAACCAGGGCTCGGCGGTAAACTTCTTGGACCAACGCCGTGGAATTTTCGCAGGAGCGAGCACTGAAGGGAGCTGGATGCCCAACGAAACTATCCAGGAGATGTTCATCCTGGAAACAGTTCAACTAAGGACCAAAGGCGCTAAAAAACTGACGTCAATGGCTGTGAAACTTGATGGGCACATTCAAAGGCTAGCTACCACAAACGTGAGGTTGAGGGAAACTGGGCAAAGTCACACACTCTTATGTCTTTGACAATTTCCAATTTTGACTTTAGGATCCCATGCATGCAGGGGGACAAAACAAAGATTGCGCATGATCTCAGCTCGTTTTCCTTTGGGGCACTTGAAATTTGCGTTGACACCGTGTTGCTGGCCCTCGAGACATTGGCAAAGTGATACGTTGTACTAGATTGGTTTTGGATGCTCAGGCCTTCTAACATCTTGTAGTCTTTTGTAATCTTTAATGCTGAGGATATTTTTTTGCCTATAAGGTTCATAAGCCACAAAAAATGGATCTTCGCTCTTCCCAAGCAGTTCTCACCACGGGGAGGGGAGAGCTCGCTACGATTCGAGGAAACACAGATGGAGCTTGCGCCCAAACGGAATGCGATTTGTGACACTTGCCTTGCCGACCGACCTCTGCAACTGCCTGACCAAGCAAGGTTAGCAAAATACAGCATTTGGAGGCTCTCCGTCCTCTCTGAGCGGGAGATGTCGTGATTTCTTGTCCGCAAATCGAAAATTTGAAAACAAAACTTCCTCCAATTAAGGGAGCGTGAGCCGAGCTCGAAAAAATTGAAGAGAATGGATTCGGGAGCTCATTAGCAATTTCAAAAAACCTGGAAACATTCATCCCTGACGCTGCGAGGATGTTCAAGTGGTCCACATCCCCTTTAAAGTGTGAGCTCGATTGTGTTTTGGCTTTTTGATGGATTGCTGCGGCCAGCACACCATTCCCACCGCACTATACTTTCTGGTTGAAGACCAATCCATGATACCGTCGGGTACCACCCAAGTTTTGGGGGGTGCAGGCTTGATGCATGCGGTATGGGGAGTAAGGTGAATCTATGAGGTGTGCGGACAGGAGCCTCGCACAAATGCTGCAGTGACACCGTAGAAGAAGCACAAAGGCGTAATAGAAGGCGCACCGCGACAGTGCAAAAAGCGAGCGATCAATGCAAGTCCAGGTCGCGCCAAACTAGAAATCATTAAACAAACATTCTATCAAGAGGTGAATAAAACCCATAGCAAAGGAACAAGTGGCCTTTTGTTTCGCATCACCATTAGTCTGGATCGCACCAACTGACTCAATGTAGCAACAGAACAAAGAGATCTCGAAGTGAAGGTCGCATTGCTGCAGTGGCCGCAGCGACAACATTTCCCAACCATCTACGGTCACCAGGAAACATTAGATGAAGAGAACAGAACTTGAAGTTCTTCACAGTTCTTCCGTCCTTCACGGCAAGCTCCAAACGTTCTGCGGTCGTCAACGTGGCCGACCAAGCTTCCAACAAAGCCTCGCTGCTTCTCTCACCGGCATCAAGAGCCCTTGTCCAAGCAGCATGCAGCGAGGCGGTGTCTGCTCCTGTGTGCAGGGAAGAAAAAACAGCACGTCATGTTTGAGGTAGGAGAGACATGGAGAGACGGGACGCCCAGCTCTAAACCGGATATGGTTGTAGTTTCCAAAAGAGACAGACTTTGAAAACAAGGGTTGATTGATGTGACATTTGGCGACCCTTTGGGTAGTACCTTGTACTTGCAACTCTTGGACCAAGTTGGTAAATGCGTCAGCTTCACATCCGTCCATGTCCGTCCTGCACACTCAGAGAAATTCTGTGCCAAAAGGAGCGCATCATCTGTTTGGTCCAACGCCTGCGAGATCAAACAGCCATGGCCAGAGGCATTGGCTGCAAGGAACATATAGATCATACAGATATATTATGTGTGTCGGCAGAAATTCGAAATGTCTGTAATATCTGGGCGTTTGAGGAATTTGCTTGGTAACACGTGGCTTTCCTTCAATGTTCAGAATCTTGCGGCCCTTCTTTCTCAACATGGGGCACCGCAGCTGGCTCACTTCAATCCAAACATGGCCTTCAAATGGAGCATGGTGAAGGTGTCGTGCTTCTCGTGCGAATGGAGGAAACTTTCCAGTAACCTAGATGCATTCTAGACGCGTTTTGAACAAGCGCCAGACAGTGATAAGTGACAAGTGACAGTGACACTTTTTGAAGTCCCAGCTCCTGAGAAATGTTTGTTGTTGTAACATGTTATTAACCAGTATATAAGAAGTTTGAAGTTGCAAAGGTGGTAGAAGCTGAACTCAAAGCCTAGCAACGAGGTCCATACCACCTGCTGAGTCAACTCCAAGTGTCCTGGCACCGACAACGGCTGCATCCGCAAGGCTTTCACCACGTGTGCCACCTCTCGATGTTCGGTGCTTTGGTCGCCTGGCGGTGAGTCTTGAGCTCATCCCAAGGTCTTTTCTCCGACCTCCATGGCTTACATTTCTGATGTAAAGAGATGTAAAGTAGAGGTATTGCACGGTAATGCCCTATTGCTATTGTTGCAAGGGAATGCAGCTGTCTGAAATTTCATGGATTTGTTACATCCCAAAAATGAACGTGGGTCAGCACTGCGAAAAAGCAGTTCCTGCATAGATCATTCAGACATACCAAGCTTGTGGCAATGGTGGTTTCGCTTCAAGTCAGCAGAAATGATGACCGAGGTCCATAGCCAAGAGGTTGAGAGGTGGGCTGACCGAGCCAAGTGACTCAAGAAGCGCAGCTTGCTTTGCATCTGCTTCTGGGCGCTTGATGTGGAACTTGGCTTCACTCGGTCACTTAGACTTTGCCGATAATGCTGAAGCATTGCCTTCATGGCTTTCACCCGATACGGCCAATAATCACCGTGAACTCCGAGAGCTCCTGAATCCAAAGAATTTGAAGAATTGGAGGCCATCACTGTGAGCCGCTTCATGAGATCCTGGGAGGTGTCTTGGTGCCAATCCAAGATCTCTCGGTCCAAAATCTGTCGATCCAAATCTGTTTCAGGAAACCGTTCTAGCTCCTTCAGCAACGCTGGCAGCGACAAGATCTCGGTCTGGGCCTCAGATTGAGCCCCAGCAACCGGCTTCTGTGGATTCCCTAGTGCATAGAGTATGTATTGCGTCTGGTAGTCCAACAAGGCGCGGATGTTCGTCATCAGGGCTGCATGAGAGTTCTGTAAGCTGGTTAACACCGAGTGGGTTCCTTGACGCACCGAATCTTCAATGCAAAAAAGGTCACACATCACTTTCGAAAGGCCGTACTGCAATGGAAGGCAATCTTTCTTGGTGGCTTCTGCCAATGTTGCTGTGTCTGCCGCAGACTCTCCAGACAAGTTCGGAATCGTCCTCGAGCTAAAATCAATCCCTGTGCAGCCGTCAACAGAAAAAATACACGTGGTCAATGGTCTTTGCCGAAAACCTGTTGCAAAAAAAAAACCAAAGAATATGTTTCACCCTCCAAACAAACGACTGCAACAGAGGGAAAGAATCAAATATACCTTGTAAGATCTTGTAAGCCTTGCTTCTGTTGGAGCAGTTCCTTCGTCATGTTTTTCAGGGCTCCTGGGCTGGGAGGTGTTGGTGGGTTTGGGTTCACCGGCACCAATCCGTCGATGGCTGCCACTGCAGACTGACCGTGGTCCAGGAAGTTCTGAAGACTCCCCAACCTGGCCAAACCTCGCCGAACGCTTTGGGCACCGCTGGCGAATGCTGCCCCAGCGCGACTGAACCAACCCTGGGACTCAGCTCCAGATTCGGAAATTGGTAAAGGAGGAATGTTGTGCTCAACGAATTCAGAATTGAAAGAACTCACAGATTCCTCATCTGAAAGCACGTCTTGTTTCTCGTCGGATTCTAAAAAAAGCACCGTTTCTTTCCTTGCTTGTTTGAAGTCCTCTTGTGCAACATCCTCCAGATCCTTGGCTGCCCAGTGCATTGCAGTAGGAGAAGGCACGATGTGACCATGCGTGGGATGAAGAGATTGACTGACCCACAGACTATGTATCCTTTGTGTTAGTCCGATGAGTACATGAATTAATACATTGCACTTGCATCCCAATATATTATCTCAATCACCTCAGTCCAAGATATTCCAATCAAGATGCTCTCAGTGCGTCTTGCGATACTTCCTCCTGTGCCGCTTCAGCACCTTTGGATCCCGGCATGGCAAAACTGCCCCAAGGAATCATGCCCACGAGTGCCGCAGCCAGCTGCACACCCAAGGTGATCTTCTGGAGCCTTGCTGCGAGGCACCCACGGAAAAGTGGTTAAAATGGGTCGCATCGGATGATGATTTCAATGTATTTCAATGAGTGTTCATGCTGAATTTAGCACCAATCGAGCTATTGAGAAGAAAGAGGTTGGGACAAATGACGGATGACTTCTTATGGATAAACAAGCAAAGAGAAGGATGCTGATTCCGAATGCTTTTTACGTTTCTTTCCTCGCCATGGCACTGGGCTTGTTTTGCTGCCACCATATTTGCCAGTTTCTCCTTGTTGGCCACCGTCATCTGGCTCATGTAGTTTCTTTGCTTGCTACGGTCACTGCATTGCCAAAAGGTCTGCCAGGCCCGATGAAAAACTCAAAACGAAACAATGCCAAACCACATCAGTGAACACACGAATGCAAGCATGCACCGACCCTGTTCCTGAAATGTTTTGATTCTGACTCATCACCGCGTCACGACTGACAGTAAGGACACAAAATAAATCAGGACACTCTCTCACAATGAACGTTTTTTCAGCAGAAACGGGGCACCTCCTCAGTGATACCTTTGAGCAAAGGTGTCTTAGGCGCTGGTGACAGCTGTGCTGGCGGTGCATTGAAGGTATGAAAGCATGGATTGCTTTTTGGAATCGATGCAGCGCCGGTGAAGGCATAGGGGTTCTGCAAATAGGCGGGATCGCAGTAAGCCTTGTAGTTGGGTTGAGTCGCCTGGAAGCGAATCAGCTTCGGCGGAGTTGGCAGTTGGCTTGGGATCAGCGTCTTCGGTGCTGGTTGTATCCTGGGTCATATGCAAAGGAGCACGGAAGATCAATAGAACTAGCAAATCAGAAAATCTGGCAATCCGGAAGGTCTGCATCATATTCTGGCACCGGTTACACGTCCGGAACGCATTATCACAATTCATGAATCCTCTCAAACGCCACAAACAACCACGCTCCGCTCCAAGCATCAAATATGATGCTGTCAACGGCTCAATATAGGTCGCGGAGAAAACGGAGCCAGAGCCATTCAGGGCCACTGGCTTTTCCTCTGCAAGGCCATGGTGTGGCTTCAAACAGGGTGTTCACAACACTTGAGCTGTTTCCAAACAACTTCCAGAGCTGAGAGTCCGAGAACAGCCCCAGAGGAGATGTTTCCACAAGACATGTGTTCGGAAGATCAACTCAAAAGACTTGCAAACTCACAGCAAAAATACCCAGCGGATACTCGATTTTGACGAATTCCACCTACAGTTCGTTTGCCAACTGAATCCCACGCCACGGCACCGCTCGCCCAGGGAGTGACGCGATAACTTGACCGCCTTGCAGTTTCAAGCCAAGCAAAACAGAAATCTGCAAGTGCTCGGGTTCAGACTCTTAACTTCTCTCAGCTCCAGGTATGCAGCTCTTGCGGGGGCTGTGAATCGGGGGTTGGAGATGGTCGGAGGGTCTACACCACGCCAAGTCTCTGTTCATGACCTCCCACTGGTCCATGAAGCGGTTCCAGCTCAACGTCCACGAACCCGCAGTGCTGGGCAGTGTCGCACGGCTGTGAGATTCTCTCAGTGCAATTTCCAAAGAATCACAGGAACCAAAAAAAAAATGTTTTGGCAAGACTTCAACAGACTAGCAACCTGTTGCACTCAATGAGATCTGCAAGTTGTTCCTGACGAGAAGTTCCAATTTCTGTGAAATTTTTGCATGCTCCGACTATGTTCAGTGGGCGGTAAAAATCAGTACTCAACCTCTTCCGCGCCCCTGTGCCCCGCCGTGCCTAGACCCGGGTGCGCCCAAGCTGGGTATTGAAACCTTCGTGTAGCTGGGTGCCCCAGTGACATCCATGAAGCTTGGGCAGTAGTAACCCTCGAAGTCCTGCACTTCTCGGTCAAGGCAGCCAAACACGTTTTGAAACAACCAACGAAAACAGCCAACGCATGTCGTTATTCATTGATAAAAGAAAATATTTGGCACACTTCTGCAAGGAAGGGCTTGAGACAGGCGAGCGAGGAGTTTGGCGAAAACACCTGTTCCAATGCGTCTCACAACATCAGCTACATACTATTAGCGCAAATGATGGCAAAAGAATGGTTGCAGCAACAATCATAGTGCCCATGAAAAATACCAGTAGTACCGCACAAGGCGGTGGCGGAAGTTTGAAAAATAGGAAACCTATAGGAGCAGCTGGTTGCTGTGACTGATGGATGACAGAGCGAACCCACTGATGGACCGACAAGTGGTTGGAGGCAGCGCAATGTAGTTGCAATGTAGTGTAGTTGCGGTTGTAGTTTTAGATGTAGTTGTGGTTGTAGTTGTAATTATGTAGTTGTAGTTGTAGTTGTATTTGTAGTGCAGTGCAGTGTAGTGTAGTTGTAGTGGTTAGTGTGGTTGTATATAGTTGTAGTGGTCATGGAATTGAAGTTGTAGTTGCAGTTGTTGTAGTTGTTGTAAGTGTTGTAGTTGATGTAGTTGCTGTAGTTGTTGTAGTTGTAGTTGTCATGGAATTGAAGTTGTAGTTGTAGTTGTTGTTGTAATGGTAGTGGCTGTTCTGGTTGTAGTTGTTGTAGCTGTTGTAGTTGTTGTAGCTGTAGTTGTCATGGAATTGAAGTTGTAGTTGTAGTTGTTGTAGTTGTAATGGTAGTGGCTGTTCTGGTTGTAGTTGTTGTAGCTGTTGTGGTTGTTGTTGTAGTTGTCATGGAGTTGAAGTTGTGGTTGAAGTTGCGGTTGAAGTTGTAGTTGTTGTAGTTGCAATTGTAGTAGTTGTAATTGTTGTAGTCGTAGTTGTAGTTGTCATGTAGTCAAAGTTGTCGTTGTAGTTGTAGTTGTAGTTGTAGTTGTAGTTGTTGTTGTTGTTGTTGTTGTTGTTGTTGTTGTTGTTGTTGTTGTTGTTGTTGTTGTCGTGGTTGTTGTTGTTGTTGTTGTTGTTGTTGTTGTTGTTGTTGTTGTTGTCGTGGTTGTTGTTGTTGTTGTTGTTGTTGTTGTTGTTGTTGTTGGTGGTGGTGTTGTTGTTGTTGTTGGTGGTGGTGGTGGTGGTGGTGGTGTTGTTGTTGTTGTCGTCGTCGTCGTTGTTGTTGTGGTAGTTGTAAATGTAATTGTAATTGTAATTGTAGTTGTAGTTGTACTTGTAGTGTAGTCAAATCCAAACTTCAAAAATTCACCCGAAACTCTCAATTTTTAACACTTTTGACTTGGAAATGTGCTTTGCACCACAACGGCGTGCACTTTTTCGACATCGAATCGTCATCGAATCGTCAAAAAGTGGCCCGAACCCCGCAGTTTTTTTGGATTTTCACTTCCAAATGTGCTTCGCGCCGCAGTGCCGTGCACTCTTTCGACGTCACAACTTCCAAAAGTGGTCCGACCATGAAGTGTTTTTAACATTTTCACTTCCAAATGCGCTTCCCGCCACAGCGCCGTGCACTTTAAAAGTGCTCCGAGACCAACCGTTTTTAACACTTTTTACTTCCAAATGCGCTTCGCGCCACAGCGCCGTGCACTTTTTCCACATCGCAACTTCCAAAAGTGCTCCGAGACCGCCAGTTTTTAACACTTTTGACTTCCAAATGTGCTTCGCGCCACAACGGCGTGCAATTTTTCATCTCTCGTCTGCCGAGCTGTCTCCGCACCCGCCGCTTTAGCGAGCCTCCTTTTCAACCCTCCGGAGCCACCAAACATTGGAGAAACACAGTGTTTCGCAACTTTCCTACCTTTCGCGGACCTGCATCTCTTCTCTTCTGACTTTCTCCATCTTCTGACCTCTTTCATGGCAGTGCTTGTCTATCTGTCCATATTGTTGGAAGGTTTAGCTTCTAAACTTCCTTCGATCATGTTGATTTTGGAAAGTATCGCAATACATCAACATACACCTTGCAAGGCAAAGAGACTTTAGGAGCATGCCGCAACTGATCACATCCTTGTAGACCAGACTTTGACGTGGTTTAGAGGTCAAAGCCATTCCCAAGCGCCTGGCAACCAAGCACCGAAACCCTGGAGTTTGATATCTTCCCAACTAGTACCCTAGTCGATATCCGGAGGGCTGTATCAACACTTGGTCCCAAAAACTTCAAAGTCAAGCAATCTGTGTAAGTCTTGCAGAGTAACTTTGTTGGATTTTGATTCTTCACCTTCTTTCCCAAAGTTTCCGACATCCAGCTTCCTTAAAGGTAACCAGCGGTAACCCAAATTCATTTCTTTCAATGTACTGTATAAATAACGTGCCAAATGAGTGTGTCCATCATCGTGCTGCAATGTTGTGCTCCAGCCTCTGCGATTTACAACAGCCGAGCTTGAATTGATTGGAATCGAAGCTGAGAGAATTCACAATCCCTCCGCCCTGGCAATAAGATGTTGTGGGCTGCTGACAGGACGAGAGAAAAGGCGTTGAGCGACAAAAGAGCCGCAAACCTGTCGCATTCGCAGGACCACCGTACTCTCCACTCTTCACTGGGATGTTGGGCAAATTGTACCAGCCACTGATTGCGCTGCCGTCGGGACAAGTCATTGATCCGGGGAAGGCATAGAAGGTTTTCTCCTGGGACACGTGAAGGGAAGGTACAGAGCATGTGGATATCGGTCAAAATTGCGCAGCAATCAACCCACAGAATTGGCTGGTCTTGTTGGTTGCCCATCGAATGTTTTTGGGACCATTAACATTTTGCCTCACGCCGATATGATTAGAGCGCGGAAAGGACGAAGGTAGAAATCATGCGCCACCCTGCCTGATGAATTGGGGCGATCCCATGGCATAAATTTCACATCCTGCTGTGTGCCCCTCGAGACTGTGTGCACCAAACCAGCAGCTTCAGGTAGACAAAGAAGAAAGAAAAAGCAGACTCTGCACTCATGGCTACAATCCAACTGTTTTTGTCACTTTGGATGCTAGACCCCTGGCTTGCCCACCATCCAACCATTTTTGCGTGTTTGTGTGTGTGTGTGTTCCTGCTGGCAACATCTTCTCCTTTTCCTCCATACCAGCCACAAAAGCAAACCAAAAGCAGACCAATCTGACTCTAATATGACCACCTCCGAAGCATTCAGACCTGTGTCAACTCCAAAAAACATGACATGACACCCCTGACATCACCGGACACATCCCTCTGTTCATTTCTGACCGAATGACATCCCCGGCTTGGCTGTGCCAAGGCTCTGCGCCAGCATCCAGTTGTAGGCAGTGGGGCATCGTTGAGCCATCCGATGCAACCACTGCACCCACCGGGCAGCGCAAACCCCAAGGCGCACCGCCGGGCTGTAAACTTAGGAAACCCACCACCTCAAAGGAACTCAATGGAGCATGGGGATCCCCAAGGCTAGCAGCCTGGGGATGCGTGAACACTGGTTTACCCACAGCCAGGAAATTTAAGAGTCAATCTCCATGTGTGGAAATTTGAGAGAGGTGCTATTTCCTCACAGTTTGGGTATGTTATTTCGAAAATGATTGGCAACTACAATTTAGGAGCTCGGCTGAGGGGGTGCAGTTTAAGTAGGCAGATCGTAATTCTTTCACTGGTGCCCCAACTATGGGAATGACTCTCGTTATACCCATTTGCACCACCAAGTCCCTGCTTGTTCACCAGCATAGCCCCTAGGTACGCCCCGTTTATCCACATACGTGAGCCTCAAGAATGCATTTATAGTGACCACGAGCTCAATCTCCTTGTAAGGGAAGTATCACCCACCCATGTTTGAGAGGGAATTGGTCCGATTTGTTTTGACCAGACCTGACGATTAACTTTGAAAGCAAATCATAGGGAGTGCCCACCTCAGCAAAGGCCCCAATTGGACCAGTGTAGTTGAAGGGTAGCAGGTGGGGATCTCCAAAGGGAGTCACATAATAAACCAATCGTAGGATGTGGCTCAACTGCTGCATGTTCATGCCGCCCCCGGCCGTGTTCACGGCAATGCTAGGGTCCACGTGAGCGTTCGGCTCCATCCTGGGGCAGACGCATGCAACCCGTTGGGCAAGACACTGCAAACGGATCTGCAAGCCGAGTCAACATAGGTTTCCGCCGAGCATCAATGCAGGGCAAGTCTTCTGAGTCCAGAGCGTCTCAAAGTGGTTTACAAACCTCAGCGATTTACGACGAAAAAAAAAATCGACACTAGAAAAGATGGGCTGAGGCGGGCTGAGGTCTTTTTTGTTGGTAGAATCGGCAACCAAGCAGCAAACTCGATGCTTGGTCCAAATCACTCACCTTCATTGCAGCCTTGCTTGCGCACAACGTGGTGCGATTTCCACCCAGCAAAGGCCCTTCTGCGTGACCTGCATGGCTAACGTAAGAGTCACTTTCGACCGGAAAAATGTCAAAATCTTGAAAAGGAGGGAGCTGCGCTGGTTCCCATCTTAAAATCTCAAACAATCTATTGAATAAAAGAACTAGGTCCTTTCCTTTCAGAAATCAGCAGAGCCCTACCTGGCAGACAAGTGAATAAGATCTTGTCGGACTGGTTGGTAGTAATATGGATGCCCGGCGCTCGTGTGTAGGCGGTTTTTTCTGTTGGCGAAAGAAATTGGAACTCTGGGATGGTCAAATTCAATGCCTGAGAGGTGCCAGTCACTTTGAGATCGGAAAAAGCAAGTCGTGGAGGAGACGATTCACAAAAAAGTCTTTAGAAACCCCCAAAAAGATTGAAGAGTACTTACATCATTATTTCAGCAGGATTATAGTTTTCTGGTTGCCGTAAATTGAACAAATGTCGCAGACAGCAAAACATGCCCAGCAAATCTCATGGTTCCAACGCATCAGCGTTCCGATTTGGGTTCTGCGCCATTGCGACGGAAAGCGATGCTTCGCAAGTTCCCAGTTCCATCCATGAAGACGAATGGTTCTGACTTTTCTTCTGGATGCTCCACACTTGCTGCCAATTACTCGCATCGCAGGCCTGAAATTAGTCAGCAACCCTTGCTTCTTTCTTTCCAAAACGACCTTTTTCCCAAAAGAAATGATGGAGGGAGTTTTATAGAGGACTAGGTTTTTACTTGCATCTCTTGACCGTGCATGTCTTCACGCGGCTTTCCTTTGGTTTTGCAAATTGATTATATACTTCACAATGCATTAGGTTGCAACGCGGGTCTTTATTTTGCTGATTGTTCTTGAACTGCAATTCGTTACATTGCAACTGCAGGATGCACGTGCGTTATGAAATATATATCATATATATATATATATATACAGCATTTGCAACGTATTTCTTCGCAAAAAACATCTATTTAATCCGCAACTTGCTTTTAAAGATCGAAACATATCGTAAATATCTTTGATAGGTCGCCTGGTCCGGAGTCCGTTTGCCAAAAGTGCATTCCTCTCCGAAGACCGTGCTTGTCGAAGTGCCGAACAAAGGTAAGACTTGACTTTTGTTTCTGCTCAGGAACTGCTGTTTGATATTCATCATTCTTCATAAAGTGTTGTTGTCGATACAAAAATTGGAATTTGTTTGCTTAAAACATTGTTGTATTTGTTTTCTAGATTTGCCGCGGTGCTTTTCCTTTATGGGTTCCTTGAAACAAGATGCAGCCCACGAACCCGAATGCTCACACGAACCTTCTTGACACTCCTGACATGACACTCTTGGGAAAACACTCCTGGGAGACACTCTTGGGNAGATGCAGCCCACGAACCCGAATGCTCACACGAACCTTCTTGACACTCCTGACATGACACTCTTGGGAAAACACTCCTGGGAGACACTCTTGGGAGACAATCTTGGGAGACACTCCTGATGCGACACTCTTCGCAAGACACTGTTGGGAAGACACTCTTGAGAAGACACTCTTGGCATGACTCTCTTGGGAAAACACTCCTGGGAGACACTCTTGGGAGGCACTCTTGGCATGACACTCTTGGGAAGACACTCTTGGGAAGACACTCTTGGGAGACACTCTTGGCATGACACTCTTGGGAAGACACTCTTGGGAGATACTCCTGGCATNCATGACACTCTTGGGAAGACACTCTTGGGAAGACACTCTTGGGAGACACTCTTGGCATGACACTCTTGGGAAGACACTCTTGGGAGATACTCCTGGCATAAAATTCTTCGAAGACACTCCTGGGAGACACACTTCGGAGACACGCTTGGGAGACACTCTTGGGAGACACTCTTGGGAAGACATTCTTGGGAAGACACTCATGACACTCTTGGGAAGACACTCTCGGGGGATACTCCTGGCATGAAACTTGGGAGACACTCTTGGGATGACACTCTTGGGAAGACACTCTTGGGAGACACTCTTGGCATGACACTCTTGGGAAGACACTCCTGGGAGAGAATCTTGAGAAACACTCCTGATGTGACACTCTTCGCAAGACACTGTTGGGAAGACACTCCTGGCATGACACTCGTCTAAGACACTCTTGGGAAGGCACTCTTGGGAGACACTCTTGGCATGACTCTCTTGGGAAAACACCCCTGGGAGACACTCTTGGGAGGCACTCTTGGCATGACACTCTTGGGAAGACACTCTTGCGAAGACACTCTTGGGAAACACACTCCT
Organism: Symbiodinium sp. clade C Y103; assembly: GCA_003297045.1. NCBI lineage: Eukaryota > Dinophyceae > Suessiales > Symbiodiniaceae > Cladocopium > Cladocopium sp. clade C. The sequence continues at coordinate 380,750 of BGPT01000406.1, forward strand.
GGGAGACAATCTTGGGAAGAAACTCTTGGGAAGACACTCTTGGGAAGACATTCTTGGGAGACACTCCTGGGAGACAATCTTGGGAAGAAACTCTTGGGAAGACACTCTTGGGAAGACACTCTTGGGAAGACACTCTTGGGAGACACTCTTGGGAGACACTCTTGGCATGACACTCTTGGGAAGACACTCTTGGGAGACACTCTTGGCATGACACTCTTGGGAAGACACTCCTGGGAGACAATCTTGGGAGACACTCCTGATGCGACACTCTTCGCAAGACACTGTTGGGAAGACACTCTTGGGAGACACTCCTGGCATGACACTCTTGGAAGACACTCCTGGGATACACTCTTGGGAGACACTCTTGGCATGACACTCTTGGGAGACACTCTTGGGAAGAAACTCTTGGGAAGACATTCTTGGGAGACACTCCTGGGAAACACTNCTCTTGGCATGACACTCTTGGGAGACACTCTTGGGAAGAAACTCTTGGGAAGACATTCTTGGGAGACACTCCTGGGAAACACTCTTGGCATGACACTCTGGCGAAGACACTCCGAGGAGGCACACTTGAGAATACATGCCACGCCTGCCACACAAAACAACGTTTCGACACGTTTGAAACGTCCAAAACATCATCACGTTTGCAGCTTCCCCCCTAGACAACGACGTTTCGACACAATTGAAACGCCCAAAACATCATCACTTTTGCAGCTTCTCCGATAGACAACGACGTTTTGACAGTCCAAGAGAACATCACTTTTGCAGCTTCCCCCATAGACAACGACGTTTCGACAGTCCTAAACATCATCACTTTTGCAGCTTCCCTCATAGACAACGACGTTTCGACAGTCCAAAGCAGCATCACTCTTGCAGCTTCCCCCTTAGACAGCGGCGTTTTGACAATCCAAAACAGCATCACTTTTGCAGCTTCCCACATAGACAGCGGCCATAGCGCCCTCACGCGAACGGTTGCGAACGGTTGCGAACGGTTGCGGTTGCGGACGCAACGTCTGGCGAACACACCCTCAACCCCTAGACCCCCAGAGTGAAACGGGAACCCTTGCTACGCATTCGGGAAAAAACCTTGAGTTCTGTGTTCCAGAGCTTGTTTTGGAGACTTTCCTTCAGAGTATTATTACTCGGTTTTTTTCAAAATCGTCCTGTCTTGCTTTTCGTTCACACTTTTTCTTTCAAAAGTTTTCGAAATCGTGTTTTTCTGGTCCAGAGCTGGTTCGGAATGTTTCCCCTACTGCGAGCAATGTCCTTGCAGTGCTTCAAGCTTCGCTGGTATAATTGTCAGGGTCGCTGTGCCATGACTGCAGGATTGTTTGCTTTATTGCCAGCAGTATTGACGGTGTTGCTGTGTGACGCTTTGGTGGTGCGGAGGGCAGCTGGTGTAAAGGCGTGCTGGTGTAAAAGGTTTGGTGGTGCCAACAGCTTGGTGTAAAGGCTCGGCAATGCACAGGCTGTTTGGTGTCAAAGTTTGCCAAGGCTCATGCGTGAATAGACTTGTTTTCACTCTGACATACGCGCTGCGATGAACATGTGAGAAAAAGGCGTCTGTTTCTTGGTTTTCGGGATCTTTCGGGTACGCTTGGATCTAGTTTTCTTACATCATCGGAGTCTTGCATCAACACTGAAAGCAGCTCAAGTTTTGACCTGGTCGAAATGGACATCGGTGTACTGCTTCGGGTCTGCTCTGACGAATGTAGTCCAAGGTCCTGTGCAAAAGACAGTATGTGGCGCGTCCGCCTCAGTAAGTCTTTCTTGCAACCATGATCGGTCAGAAACAAAAATTAAAGGACCGGATAACCCCACAAGTCAACTCCTTCCAAGAAGCACCAAACAGATGTGAAAATGAGATGGTAAAGGCAGGAAAGAGAGAGG
>BGPT01000406.1:392682-418300 GCA_003297045.1 Symbiodinium sp. clade C Y103
GAGAATCGCTGCGAGACGAGATTGAAAACGGGAAGAACAGCTGAGAAAAGAAGGGAAGAGATGAGAATCGTTTCAAAAATGTCGAGAGGAGATGGGAACGCGGAAGCAAGATGATGACGAATGCGCTGCGCAGAGTTGCGAAGCTGTCATTTTTCGCGCCAGCTCCTATAGGCAAAACTTGTGTTTCGATCCTATAGTCTTAAGCTTCTCTTCTTTTGGAAACTTCCGCCACCCGCCTCGTGCGGGTTTTACTTGTAGTGTGTTTGATGAGCTTCGAAGTATTAAAAATCTGAGCATATGATTGATAAATGATTGTTGATTTGTGATTCATAGCGAATTCTAATGGGTTCTACACTTGGACCACCTGCTATCAGCCCACAATTACATATATAATGGATTATAATAGGATACCTCTTGACCAAGGAAGAAAGAGTCTATCTGTGGTCGGGGGCTACTTTTCGAACAAATGGGTATCATTAGGGGTATCGCTAATTTCGTCCGTTGCATCTGTTATTCAACAGCACTTTTGCAAACTAAGAAGATGTTATACACGAAAAACATTGCTACCGATTTTTTGCAATACGTCTGGCCAGTCTGGGTTGTGTGAAACCAATTCAGATGTGGACGTTCGGCAGCATTATGGGTATCGCTTTTTTTAGGGGGCCTTATCGGTTTGCAGTGTTTGGTGCATTTTCCAAACATGAAAGAGCACTCCCTACTACAGTGGTGAACCACACTTTTCAAATCCGAAGATACGAAATGTATATGGGCGAACATCCCTTCATCCTTGCAAAATGTCGCCCCATGACCGACGCGCACAACATAAAACTCCCGTGGCTGACGCTACTTTTGGCGACAAAAGATTGTTTCTATGTCAGACAAAGGAGGTTTCGCATAGGCGGTCCCTGTCAGGATCAAACATGACCTGTGCTGAAATCTGTATCCAGTATCAGGATCAGAATCTACGCCGCGTGCATTGCTTACTCCTTCGGAAATGCATTGCGTTGAGACTCAAATCCTCTTTTTTCAGATCTTCTCGCATCTTCATGTCAGTTTTAGATGTGTGCAATCTGGTATCGCCTTGCTTTATATCCCTAACACCAAATCAAAAACCCAATGAGATCGCTTGAAGCCACAATTGAACTTGTCTTTGGCTATTTTCCAAAATGCAACAAGAACCTCAACAATGCCTCAATGTTGCCTTTCAGGTTCGTTTTCCCCCAACCTTTTGGCAGCGAATCCTTGGCCACACCCAAGAACTGCTTGGAATAAGTCGACAGCAGCGGAGAAGGGGTCAAAACACCGGCTCTGGCACAGCCATGGACGTTGAAAGGATAGTGCACTTGGACCTGCCTGAGGTCATTGAAAAGCACTCACCCTCACTTTCCCCGAGAGGAAAAGGTCAGCACCTCACTATTGAAACCATTTGAAACGATTTTGAAACCATCTTGAAACCATTCAAACCTCCCTTTAAACCTCCTGGCCGTCATCCCATCACCACCACATCATGCTTCGTGTCCCAGGTGCCTGTGCTCCAAAAAGAAGATCTCTGGCATAGAGACCAACGAGAATCGTTGCAGGCTACCGCTACCCAGCTGCACACAACGCTCACACCTCAAGCTCTTTGGCTCATGCAGTTCTGCACACTTGCTCACCGTTCACCTGCCTGTTGTGTCGAATTTCTTTGGCATCGCTGTCTTCCGGTGTTTGAAATAGATCTTGTGTTTCTTCATCTATTTCTTTGAAAAAATGGCGGGATGGATATTCTGCAAACGTCTTTGGACTTAGTGTTCATCCAAATCAGAACAATGAAAGCGGCGAAAAAACTGTGAAAGGAGGCTTTGTTAAGCTTGGCACGTGAAGTTTGACATGTACTGCCAAGGGCCCAGTTCGCCAATCCATTCGCCGCTAACACACGTAAACCCCGCAGGTTTTTGTAGTGGGCCTTCCCATTGAAGACCAGCTTGAAGTCTCGCAAACATCCTCGAAGTGTCATTGCAACTCACCGAAATCTGAGATGCTGCAGGAAAAGAGTCCGGAAGCGGGACTTTCTGGAGGCCAGCCGGTGCAAATGTGCTCGAGACTTCGATGTATTGGCAACGTCCACAAGGACCATCCTGCACACTGTTTGGGTGGTCCGGTGGTCGTGTTTACTTCATACTTTTAGGATCTTTAAGGTGGATACCCCATTACATTGGTGTCCTCTCTGCCAAGAAGGAGTTGCAGCGCATCACAAGCATCGTATTGCTCTTGGAACAGGCAAGTTGGTAAGTTGGAAGGAACAAAACTCAGCATGCTTCGGCGCTTGATCTCTTGCCAGCATTTCCGCGGGCTGGCAATGCGGCAATAATTTGTATCTGCAGGTGGGATTCCATACAACTCGTTCACAATCTGCAAGCCAACATCTTGAATATAGTTACAGCTTTGAAACAATGTGCAGGTCTGTGTGGAACTGCCAAACACATAAAAGAAGCATGTGGACTCCTGAGATCTCAAAAAAACCATTGAATGCATCGGCCAAAAAAAAAAAATCAACTGACTGAAATCAGCGAATCAGAAACACCGGAGCAATGGCCTGGGCAAAAAAATATGACTCAAACAGACACCGAAGCTGACGAGATTCCGATGCGCAGGCCTTCTGACAAGCCTCGATGTCGAAGTGAAAAAATTGCCCCACCGAAGCCTCAAACATTTGACGATGTTTCGGCCAAAAAACAAAAAATCTCCACACAAGCAGAATCGAAATGCCAAAATTAGTTCTCACATTCTTCATACACTTTGAAAGAACCAATACCCAAACAATCAGAAGGTATTCTTGTTGAAACGCTTTTGTTTCTTGCTCCTAGCACTGACCACCTACGTTTTGGAGCTGGTGGTCAAATCATTAAGAGATATTATAAGCATCAGAAGCGTTTCCAAGAGCTCAATTTCGGAAACAGCTATCAGCGGGTCGACCAAAACTTTTCGGGGGGGCTTTCATCCAAACACTTCCGTTGCTCATTTTTAGGAAGGGGCGTGCATTCCTGGCAGTGGCAATGTAAGGCCTTGGCTACATGATGCTACATGTTTCAAGAGTCCCGTCAAGTAGCACTCTCCTCACAGGTGTAAGGTCCCGAGAACAAGCGCTGGTCTGGTACCTCGCTGCACAGGGTAGATCAGGAGAGCGTGATTCTTTGACATTGCCTGGGAAAAAAAAACACAACCAACAACTGTCTTTCTGAACCCCATCGCTGCTCAGAGGTGGCGCACGGAGCCATTGTTGAAGAAACCATGCGCATTACGAGGAACCGCTGCATTGGAAGCCGCATCCACTGGAGGAACATGTGCATGAGCTTCACCGAAACAGTCGCAAGGGTCCAAGGAATAGAGACCAGGATCCTGACTTTTATTGTTTGCTGTATTTTGCTGGAGGCTGGAGATTTCGACTGCTAGTTTGACAACAAGTCACAATCCAGTGCCGCTGGTGGAGCAACCCCCCAAAAAAATGGAAAAAAAGGAAGCTCAACTGTCCTCGACTGTCCCAAAAATCAAATTCGGATCCGTTGGTTTCGGGCAAGTTGGAACTGCCAAGGCTAATGTTGCAGGCTGCAGGGCCGGCGGGGCCGGCGGGGCCGGCGGCGCTGGCGGTGCGGGCGCTCCCATCGTCGGCTTTGTCGAAAGCTCACCGGGCTGCAACTGCAGGTTGAAAGCTGTAGAGCCCTGCTTGAAGGTCTGGGCCACCACGTCGGAGTCAATACAAGCCACGGGATCCCCAAAGAACTCTGGAGCTTCGACCAAAGCATCTTCGAAATCCGAAGAATTGATGTGGAGCAGCATCCATGTTGACCTGGCGTTCTGAGAGAACAGTCAACAAAACACCATTGACCCAGCTGTTCAACCAATTTTTACGCTGTAAAATGTCTAGTTGACAAAATGCAACTGTAGTAGGCAGGCTCATATAGGGTTAGACGGCAAAACTCCATGATACCATGCTACACGCTCAGTTGACCAAGAGGTCCGGCAACTCGAGATGTACCTGTATGATGGAATTGTATGTTTTCACGCCTAAACAATTCGATAGAGTTCTGCTTTACCAGGTTTTGTCGATGCCATTCCACTTTTACCATCTGTAGCTGACTGAATGCGCAGGCCTTATTTGACCAGGCACCTTTTTACTAAATTCAACCAAGGTTTCAAACAAAACGCCACTTTGCCAGCCGTAATTGACAACTACAATTTGCTTTCAATTTTGCTCAAGTTGACCCAAACATAGATACCCAACTGCATAGCTGTTGGGAGGTTGTCTGGAAAAAAATTAACATAGGATGCTGTATTCAATTCGGGTGCACGATGAGAAAAATGCCGTGTCAGTCAGGGTTCCCTGTGTTTTTTTCCGTGCAAATTTAGAGTCTAAAGATGCCATGAAGACAACGTAGATGCAGTCTTTCCATGTCTTTCCTGCATTTTTTCACTCTATGCCGCATGCCCAACATGGCAAGTTTCCAAAGATCCTAAGATCCAAGCAGAATTGAAAGTTCCCAGGCTCTAAAGTTGCAGGATAGGCCATCGGTTTTTACAGCTCCAAACTCAGTTTCATGGCTCCATGATTCCAAGTTTTGAAGGTTAAATGATGCACCCCTCGCCCAGAGATTGAAACCCAATTGCATCTCTGTTGGAAAATATATCTATTAAATATATCTAAATATCATGAAATACAAAATACACCAGAATAGCAAGGGAAGCTGTTTCCATCGTTTCGGGGGTTCGAGCATTGCCAAGCCACTTCGCACAAGACATAGGGATTCGCTGCACGTTTTCTCTTCGGCTCAAAACGAGTTGCCGTCTCGGGTTCTCACCAGGACGGGAATATGATGGGATATCATGGTAGATGTTCATCACGGGAAACTCTCCCTCAAGATACTGCGCGTGAGGGACCGTCAAATCCAAGCTGGCGTCTTGTTCCGAACAATTGTTCAAACGCACCAGCACCTCAGGCACTGGTCAAAACAAATGGACCTGGCTTTAGAAATGTTACCATGGAAGATAAGAATAGTACCTCTACCGTGCCTTCATGGATAAACAATAAAACAACAACTTTTTCAGGTGTTCCTTCTTTCTTTACTTCTGTCTTCTTCCTTCCTCTTTGCCGTGGTCTTATGATGTCCCATGGTCCTGCCATGTCCTGTTCATGTTTCCGCACCTCAGTTTGTAGAAAGCCCGCAGCGCCATTGCTTACCATCAGTTTGCAGCTACCTGCAGTGTATCCAATGGCAGCACAATCGTCTCGGAGGCGACAGGCGTGGAGGCACAAGGCTTCAGAGGTGGTCTTCAGTGTTTGCCACAGAAAGCTGCCGGAAATCTTTCTGGGCACCCAACCTCAGAATGTACTTTGAAAAAGGAAAACGTTGAAAAAAGTTGCAGAACAGCAAAAGGAGCTAAATTGAAGAACAGAACGTCCACACTGTGGATGCTCTCGAGCTCCGTTTCAACTTGGCTGCCGGGCAAACATCGTCCAAAATGTGCACCTGGAGTGTGGCCACCGGCAGTTCCATGTCGTACAAGGGGCCTCCCATGTGAGCTGGGCTACACTGTTCCAAAGCATTGCCTTTAGAAAATGGATGATGATATATGATAATATATTCTAATGGCAAACCAAGACCTTTGCCTTGAGCATCATTTAGCATGGCTTATTCAACCAATATGCAAAAGTTCAGGGTGACTTGTTGACTGTTACACTCGTTTGGGAAACCCAAACGGTCCCGTGGCGTTAAAGTCATCCAAACTGAGCTCAGATGCAACCTTACTAGTGTGTTCCAAGGCATTGCTTAGAAAATGGACGACAATATTTTGGAATGGCAAGCCAAAACCTTTGCATTTTGGCATGGTATAAATTAACACTTTCAATATTTTCAACATTATATTATGCACAAATTTCAGCGTAATTTGTTGACTGTTTCAGTCCTTTGGGAAACCGGAGCGGCCCCGTGATGTCAAATGCAACCTGGTGGGCCACTTCTTCCACCAACTTGTTCCATGGAGGACGCTGATGGCAGATCCAATCATCCCTTTCCCTTGAATCATTCCAAATGGTCGAGTCCTACTGGCACAAAATTGAACAAATGTAACAAATGCAATATTAGAATTCAGCACTGCCCGAAATGCTGAAAGAAATGAAAAAGAAAGTAGCATCATGCCGCAATAACATCCCAAGATCTTGTTGCCAGATGGCAGGAGACAAACGGGAGACGAGAGAGCCAAGACCTTGTATGAGACCTTGTATGATGGAACAAGACCTGCATACAGAAAATGGGAAACAAATGGAAGTCTAAATGGGAGACACATGAGAAATAATAGGGAACCAGCAGCAAATAAACGGGAGACAAGTGGGCCAAGACAAGCTCATTATGAAACCAGGTTTTTTGAATGGAAGCCTGTGGGCAGCAGGAAATCACATTGGAACAAGGTCCATTCCATCGCAGACGGCGCCATGGCCCCACCCCGCCTCCCAGAGCCACGTCGCAGCTGATGTTCACTTCGGCCCTGCCCTGGGTCGAGGACAAACCCAGCAGCGGTGTGCCGGAAACCTCGGATCGCAGACGCGGGTCACCCATTAACCTTGTGCTGTTGTACAAAAGTTCTAAAAACAAAAACCAAAAAAAAACACTTTACCCCCGGTGTTCTGAACAAACCAAGAGACGACCCCACTGTTTGGATCCAAGTTGAAGGCCACTTGATTTCCGAGCCTCACATCACCGTTGATTCGCGACCAGGTCAACAGCGTGCCTTTTCCATCGACGCAGTTCACATCTAAGATTCTCGGAGAGGCCGCCTGAGACACCACCATCTTCTTGCCAGTGGCAATCTCCACAACCACCGGAACACCAATCGTATGCCCTGAGCGGTTGTACCACCGGTAGCCTGGTCCTCAGCGAAACAACAGGAAACCTGAAGCATCGGAAAGCTGAGTCCAGAATGTTCTCACCACTAGCACATTTCATATCTAAGCATCTCATGCAGAGGTTGTTTTGACATGTTTTGACTAGTGTTTTTGAATGCATCCTCGCAAATCTTCCAAAGGTGTTTCTTTCCAAAGAGCGTCCCAAATCTTCCAGTAGCTTCACTTGCGGAATCTGTGCAGTTACTCGTGTCGAGATGGAACTCTCAAAGACTCCTCCCTTCCAAAGACGCGCTTGGGCTGCCAGGAACTCGTTCGAGCTCGGCTGGCCTTGGAAAAGCGCCGTGACTTCGCAACTGCACGAGGGCATGCCCGCCAAGGTCGTCACCTGAAGACGTCGGAAATAAACGACAAACGTGATCCAATCTGTGAAATTGTGGAATTGGCTGCAACAAAACCACATTTCCGTGCATTTCCCTCACCCAACCATGATCTGAAGCACCGAAACACCTGTGAAGTCAACTCCCGTGGCATTGGTGCAGGGCTGTTGCTAGGCGTGGGATTCCAGTGGAGGACACCCTGGGACGTGACTGAGAGCCATGGGCATGCGGGATCACAGGAAAGCTTCGCGTTTTGTATCGCCAAGGGCAACGTGGTATGCGGAGCAACGATCTGCTGTGAGGGGCTCTTGTCCCTGAGCTGCGGATTAAAAACTTACGCAAAAACATGAAAGGAGCTCAGGAGGGATAATTCTAATATGACCCCCCAAGTTGAGCAAGCCCGCTAAAGTTCGGAGACATCAAATATTGTCCCAAGTTAAGGAAGTCGGAAAAACTACCAGATTGAAAACATAGATTCCCTAGTCTAAAGATTCATGATGAAAGCACATTTTCTCGAATCCTCCAAAGCAAGTCCATGGTTCAAGCCCCAAAACTTGAAGTAAACCACCTGATCGCCGTAGGAAAAATCCGACACCGGCAGGGAGAAATCCAAGTTGGTCATCAGACCTCGGACGGGATCTTGTACTGAAACTATGGAGCATTTGATCGTGCTCTGATTTTTCATGCTCACCGTCCCTGAAATGAAACCATCGTTGGCGATCGTAAGCCCAGAGGATGCAAATGCACATTGAGGAGCGACCTCTTGCACTCCAGCCGTTATAGGCTGTGGGGTCTCCTCAACATTTTCACCGAAATATAAGGCTTTGGATTGCAAAGGCATCTGCACCGGAGTTGGGTAAATGCTACCTCCACCGCATGCGCAGCATGCCTCACTTGGTCGCAGTCCGTGAAAAGCCTCATCTTGCTCTTTCTGGGGCCAGGTACCAGAACAAATTCCAAGCTTTTGGAGATCGGAGCAAGTTCGACCATGCATGTCCTTCCAGTTTGGAACGTCATCGCAAATGAAGCACTTCGATGTCTTCAAAACCGGGATGGTTTGCATCACATATCCTGCAGCACACTGCTGGCAAGAGCCACCCTTTACCAGGCGGCAACCAGCACATTGCTCACCATCACTGCAGCAACTGAACACATAGTTCGCAATGTGTCCTGTCTGCACAAAGTTTCCAATGGGGACCTGTTTACGCGCACACTTTGGCTTGGGCTGCAAGGTCTTCCACTGATGCAGAGTGTGAGTTTGCCCGTGTCGCTGATTGGATGGCTTGGTTGACTGTTGTAGCAATTGGGCTTTGCAGTGTTGGAAGGTCAAACCAGGCGTAGACCAAAGGTCGTTGAACTGGTCATTGCCTGGGTGATTTTCCAGCAATGCTAATCTTGTTTTTCCACTTGTGCTTTCAATGTCCTCGTCCGAGGAGCGCAAAGCGACTTGTGGACGCTTCTGTAAACTGCAAACAGTGTCATCTGCCGCCCAGGCGAATGTCACCACAAGGAGTTTGAGCATTGCAGCAGGGATCGGTGAGAGTTTATATACTATGATTTTGTGACATTTCCGTGGTAGTTGAACTGTTCCACACTGGTTCTAGCCCGTTATAACAAAAATAACAAGTGCCAAAAGTTGTTGCAAGAAAGCAACGTTGTTCAATAGCTTCTCCAAACGATTGAATTCGCAAGCAGTCACTTCAGTCGACTCTAAAAACTATAAAGGTAAGAAACATGAACAAAATGAAACTAGTGCGACATGAATAATCCAGCACTTTATGTCCGCGTCATCCATGGACTTCACAATCTCAGGCTGAAACAGCTTCATGTTCGCATGCAGTTTGCTTGGATTTGGATCGCGGCAATGACAAATTCGAGACAAGCTAAGCAGATTTGACGTGCCAGAACGGACATTGTCAAACCACTCCCCAGAGGAATCAAGGCATCATATTGGAGGATCCAAAACTGAGGCTAGCCTGCTCAGATTGTCAACAGAAACGAACCACTGCACTCAGGGGAGGGCGCATGGGCCGCATGGGAGGACCTTTTTGTTGCCAGGGAATTTGGAGCAACACTTCTAGAAGCTTAGCATGACTTGAAATGAATCCCTCAAGTCAAGCTGATACGCTAAGAGGCTAAGAGCCTAGGTCTTCAGTTGTTGCGCAACTGATATGAATCAAGGCTAAAGTACAGATCCCCGCAACCTGCCGGACACTGGAAGACTCGCAGGCAAAGTACCTGAGACAGAGACCAATCAGATTGCTTGTGTGAGGCCTTCCTTTTGAAAGGGCCTCCTTTTGTCCATGCCGCATTCCAACACGGTTTCAAACCGCCTGTGTCACAAGGGTCTTCTCATATCCCAACAACCGCTCCCTTAGGCCCTCAAGCCACGGCACCAGATTTGTGGATAGCAGACACGGAATGACTGTGCTCCAAGCGCCATCGCTTGGCCACCTCATCCAATGCCCTGGACTGCAGTGGCGACATGGCTGGCAGGCTTGCACCACTGCGACGTGCTGCAGTGGGCATGGTCACGGCATCATCCTGCAGCTCGGCACCTCACATGATAAAGCTGGCCTTCACTTGCAGTCAAGACAGTTTAGACAGTCTACAAGCCAAGATAAACTCAGATAAGCCAAGATAAGCCAAGACAAGCCAACAAAAAGGATGACCCTGGCGTGTTGATTCGTGGAGTTCGCTCTTAGCATCTGTCAACTTCAGCGATTCAGCCGCTGGCTCCGAAGGACGGACAGAGCTGCTCGCTCCCCTTGCAGCGCAACGCGAAGAGTATCCACTTCCTGGCCGAGGAGCTTCCCATCGGACCCGATGGCACGTAGCATCACAGTTGTCTCATCACGAATCCCGTTGTCTGCATCATGGATGCATCGTATCTGTTTTATTGGCTAATCGATGCTAATCTGCTAATCTTGCGTAGGACTTCTGAGCACGGCATGCACCAAACAGCACGGGAACCAGCGTTTGTCCTCTTCCTGTTCAGTCACTCGTTGGGTGACCCTTGCCAGTCGGCCAGCCACCGAAGCTTCCTCACAGAATCAAGGAATGCGACGGAGGAACGGCCCACAGGACCGGGCAACAATGGCAACAGTGGCAACAATTAACATCTGCCATATCCCATTTCTACTCAAGAAGATAACATGATCACTTGGAGCCCAGGAGAAACAACTTTGATCCAGCTGCGAAGTTGGTCTTGAACAGTCTTGGCAGCTTTAGTAAACCACTCGGGAGAAAACTCAACCTATCTCAATCATTCTCAACAATTCTGAATATGTTGCCACTCCGAGATTGTGGAGATTGTGGGACTGTGGGATGAGTGTTTCTAAATGCAACAAATGGTGGCAATGACGGGAACTTCTGCTCTCCTGGCGTTGCAACTCCATTTGGGCAGCCACAGCCTCCTGGCATTCCCTGCGCATCTCATCCAACTCACTGCCACAGCGCTCCTGTGCATGTGTGCGTGCTTGGTAAATTTGGTAAATGCAAAGCTTCACAGCTTCGCAGAAGCGATTGAATTCTCTAACGACATAAAAAACACATGTGTCATGTGCCCATGTGCCTGAGGCTCTTCAGAGCATTTTTGAAAGTCCCATAAGTTGAGAGCTTGGTACTTGCACCGAGCTGTCAGGTTCAAAGTCAGAATGCAAAGTGGAGTCAATAAAGGCATTTCCTGTATTTCCATGTGTTTCTCATCTGGCAAACATGAAAAGTGGTTCTCCATGGTTCTCCTGAAGAGCAGTGAAGTCACTGGTCTTTTGCAAGGCATCGCACTCCGCAGCGGTGAGCAAATCCTTGCAAGTCAGCGGATGGATATGGATGGGTAATGCAGTGACAAGCTTCAACCCTACAGATCTCCCACCCAAGGTGTCTACGCAAGGGTACATGTTCAAGACTTTCTGGTGCAACTCGTGCAACTCGCCAAATCACCAAGTCCAGGTCAACAACTTGGATCCCACACAGCCAGTCGTGCGACCTCTGCTCGCAGTTCTTTCTCACGCTCTTCTGCGCTGTTCAGCGCGCTGTTCAATTTGGACCTGGGGTTTTTGCATAGCAATTGCCTCGCAAGAAAGACCTTGATGTTCTCACTGGAAACCCATGATTCTCATGCATTCGTTTCAAAAGAATTTCATGGATATCTAGACCTAGAGTTTGATCTCCGTACAGTCTACTTCCATACTTGAGAAGTCTACCTACAAAGCCTCATTGGTGAGACTATTTCGGCACTGTTTCCATATCGAAGGTGCCCTGCTGTGCCCTGCTGTGCCCTCTAAGCTCCACGGCTCCAGCGCAGCGGTCTGATCCGCCGCCGCCTGCGCTTGCTGACTCTGCAGCGAACAAAATCTGACCACGAAATGCATCGGGAAGCATCGAGAAGCATCGAGAAGCATCACGACGTGAAGCTCGACGTGTCGGCACGTGTCCCGCGTCCTGAAAGGTCAACTCCAAGGCCTTGTGGTGGTGAAGTCGCACGTTCGCAATGACCAAATGATGATTTGGTACTGGTCCATCATGGTCCATCATGATCCATCATGGTCCAAGACTTCTTTGTGGCAATGGATGTTTGCACTGAAACTCATCCCCTATGCTCGGGATTGGTTATATAGGTGTTTGCTAGGAAGTTTTGTTCTTCTGTGCCGCCCGAGCAGCCAAACTCTCTTGCTGCTGCTGTTCCATCTGCTTCAGCAGTTCTGCCCTCTGCGATTCCGCATCTCGTTGCAGTTGTGCCTATGCTGGAAGTTTCGTGTGATGTGTCACAAGAGAACGTCAATTGGTGTCTTTTTAAGGTCCATGGAGGTTCAAATGCATGAAGTGACATGTTGAATTCCTCGCAAACCATCTTCTACCATCTTAAACCTATCCGCTGGGAAGTGCATCCTTTTCACTTAAGATGCTTCAGTTACCAGTCCCGCACGTGAACCTTCAAGTAATTTAAAAGAATTTTGCGGCCTGGCCTGTTGAAGTCGCACCATCCACCATTGAAGACAGCTCCTGAACTATTGACAGCCCAAGAAGTCATTGGGACATACCGAGACAAGGACCTGCACATGGTGTGACGACCGAGTTTGTCCACTTGTCTGGCAGAGTTGTGAGCTGCACAGACATATCAGTTGTGCTTCTCAATTTGGCTCCTTAACAGCTCGCTGTGCGCTGCATTAGCTGCACGTTTTCGCGCCTTTTGTATGGTCTCCCAGGCCAGGGCCTCCCAAGAACCACGACAAGCTTTGCCATGCTTCGCGATGAATTGTTCAGGCAAATCTCCATGTTTTTCCATTTCTTTCATTGTTAATTTCTATTCTTGCTACAGCAGCAAAAGTCTGATATGAACATATATGAACCCTCATTTGTGCTCCACGTCCCTCTTTTCTCCTACACGCTGATGCTGATTGAGAAAGCGACTCCGAGGTGAAGAGAGATGAGACAAGTAAAGAAATTCGTGAACCAAATGGCATCCCTAATAGCTCACTTCCAAACACAGTAAAATGTAAGGAAGCATCGCCGAACCCAAGACAGCAAGACACATCAAGGCACAGCAAGACACCTTGGTTGGGGTGAAGGTCTGGAGTTTCCAGGCCACAAAGCTACTGCGCCTCAGGGTGGAATTTGTTCGATCTTCAAATATGCTTTATCTGTGATGATCTGTGATGATCCTCTGGCCTTTGAACAGCTGGCCACCTAAGCACCAGACCTGAGCACCTCGGGCGTGAAAGAGTCGCAGCGTTGGAACGCTCGCCGCAAGATCGTTTGAAAACTTCGCTGCTGCTCTCGTTGGTGCAGGGCATTGCGCCATGCCCCCAGAAACGCTCCTGGCTTAGTCGGTGTCGGCTGAGTCTTTTTGCATCAGCTGTCTGAACCTCTCTGGTCCACCCCCTGCAGCCATGGCTCGTTTGAGGGCCACATGGCTGGTACCACAAAAAGATTCGGTGGCACGATGGCACATGGCACGGCGCTGTCGCACTGAAGCCTGCCACGGCTGCCACAGTGGCATCAGCTGACCGATTCTGACCCAAACGTAGAAACAAAATTGGTTAGTCTACCGTTAGAAGAGAAGAGACTTCGCACAGAGATCCATCTTGCCTGGTCCTGCAGCAAGTTTCTCCAAGCGCGGAAGCAAAGACAGGTGAGGAAGCCACCTTGGCGGAAGCCGCGAGTCATGCGTCTGAAGGTGTGCAATGCAATCCATCTGATGCAGTTTGGATCTTGGAATTGGTTCCTGCCAAACTCCCCAAATGGCGTATTCGAATCACAGGATCGAATCACACAAGTAACAAGAAACAAATTGCATTAAATGCATTCGCTCAGTTTTCGCATCTCCTGAACTGGGAACCCTGCAAAACGATGTCGCATCCAAAGTCTGCTCAACAGACTCTGCATGCCACCGGCGTTGGGCTTTGATATCCTCCAAACCATTTCCATAAAGAGGCCAGGGCATGACGCGTGATGACGCGTGATGACGCATGACACAGCGTCACACAGCGTCACACAGTGAGCGTCATGAGTTGAGTTTGTCAGCTCCTCCAGGTGGGCTTCATGAATGTTTTTGATTTCCAGCTCGAGTTGCTCCACCTGCCGCGAAACACACAGCATCCTCATAGAATGAAAATGTTCAACCAATGGACCCATTGATGTGTGACTAGAAAGATCATCATCATCATCATCATCATCATCATCATCATCATCATCATCACGCGGAGTGGTGAGATGTGGTGATGGTGATAATGACTAAGGTCGTGATGATTACTATGATTACATATTGTTGTTTAGTACAAGTAGTATGAGGTAGTATCTGATTGTTAGTGTTACTCTTGTTACATCTTCTTACTATTCTTTTGATCGTCATTAGGTGAAAGCAAATAACCAATTAGGACCACCTGTCTACGTTTGACAGTCGTTTATTTGACAGGCTCCATCCCAACATAGTGTTTGAGCGAGCCATGTACAGAGAGGGATTTTGAGTGAGGGTTTTGAATGACAAAGGCATGTGGTGTCCTCGAGACAGCAAGTCTTGCCCTGGAAACGATATCCTTGCACTCCCCCAAAATTGTTTGACAAATTGGACAAACAGACAAACCACAGCCATCGTTTTTCTTCTTTGGAACGCTTCTAGGAACTTCTATGATGTGACTCTAGACCAAGGCTTCGTCTTCTCCCAGGCGTACATGGAGGGGAGCAACCGAATACACACCCAACTGCCGTCTTGTTTCTGTTTTCAAACATACCATTGTACCCCCTTCCACCTGATTCTACCCCATTCCACCCCATTCCATCCATCCGTAATTCAGGCTTAGTTCTTGGTGCCTGATGTCACACCACCCAACTGCTTGGCACATTTCAGAGCGCCTGCTCACTGAGGCCACTCCGATCTGCTTCCAAGCTGCCGATCTTGGAGTCCTGAGCTCAATCTACGTTGCGTGCGAAAGAAGCTTGAAAAAAATTGGTTGGTCTTTGTCCAAGCAAAAGAGGAATGGTGTTGTCCAAGTCAAGCAAGGTTGCTCTTGTGCGATTTTTTAATTTCAGGCGTTTCTCCAAGTCAATGAGACGCATCTGGGGAACAAACGATGCCATCCAGCAGTTGGCTCGTGGCTGCCTGGGCCAAAGAGCGCAAGCAGAGTGGCGGTCATTCGTATGGAGGAAGCTAATCCTGTACACCCCGAACAACAAGTTCTGTTAGATGCCGAGCAGTTGGTTGAAATTCCCAGCACGGACATTAGTGTCGCCAATAGGCTCCACCAACCCCAGTCACCGAGTAGAATGAGAGCCTGATCTGTGCTTAGGGTTTGTGTGACAAACCCCAAAACTACCGGAGTTCCCCTGCACACCAAAGCAACCTCTAGCAGCCTCTGACGATGTCGAGCGGTTTTGGCGCCTCCACATTCAGCCGTGCATCGTGCACTTGCGCCCTCTCCTTCTCTTGCTCGGCCTTCAAAGGGCTTGTAACTTTTTTTCATGGTTGCATTGATCCTCTTCCAAGCAGCCGTGGATCTTTTTCTCCCGAGCTAACGTGCTCCGTAGAGCTAAATGAGTATAACAAATACAGGTTAGTCCAACCTGAGGAGCTAACCCCAGGTCAGGACCCAGCGACATCGAGTCACATCAACCCCAGTTCAAAGGAGGAAAGCACTTCCCAGGGCATGCTATGTACAGGCCAAACAATCTGACCGCGGTCCACCGCGGAAAATGTGCAAAAGTGCAAGGGCTTCACAGCAGGAAATCCTGGCAGGTTGGATTAGGTCGGATCAGGTTGACAATGACTGAACACGTCAGCAAATCCTCTCAGCTGTGGGAGATTCTGATGATTTTGACATTTCTCTTTCAGCTGGTATGCAAAAGGAAAATAAATCTGGCCGCACTGCATCCGTCCGCCAAATCCAGCCACCTTGAGCTCATCGACCAGGTTCCCACTGATAGCATTGCGCGTCTTTGGTGCCATCTGCCCTTGCTACCCTGGATCCTCCACAAATGTGCGAAGTCTCAATGAAAACAATGCACCGAACGAATGCACCGAAATCACATGAGCTGTGCCGACTGGGCTAGCATAGCGGCGGCGACCGAGCTCACTGAGCTTTGCCATTGCAGGTCCTGCAGGTGCCAGTTCTTGACCTTGTGGCGCCTCGTATCGTCGGAATCCTCGACTTTTCAACTCCTGGCCAGGAAGATAATAAAGGCAGCTATGGCAGGTGTAGCAACTATACAAGGCTCATGGCGCTGGTTCCCACCCCTGCCGTGGAACATTGGAAAGATTGGAATGCAAGGGATGCCCTGGCTATTGGTTTCAGTTTCCCGAGCACAGGGGGAAGCTGTGCCCTGGCCTCATCTTTGCCGGCGGTCTCGCTGACAAAGATGTAGCAAAGGCCCTGCAAACGGTGTAAGGAATGACAGGTGCATGGCCCAGCCATTGACAGAAAACTATAGATACATATTACATATATATATATATATTATTATATATATATATATTATATATATAGAGTATAGTATAGTATATTACATTGTATTATATTGTATTGTATTATAGCATATTGTATTATATTACATTATATTGCATTATATTACATCATATCATATCATTTCATATTGCATTACATTACATTACATTATATCATATCATATTATGTTTAAATATATTATATTATATCAATTATATTATATTATATTATATCATATTATATTATGTTTAAATATATTATATTATATCAATTATATTATATTATATTATATCATATCATATTATATGATATTATATCATATTATATGATATTATATTATATCATATCATATCATATATCATATCATATTATATTATATTTTACTATATTATATTATATTATACTATATTGTATTGTATTATATACATACATATACATATACATATACATATACAAATACAAATACATATACAAATACAAATACATATGTGAAATATATGTGAAATAAAAATGTTAAATCTATGTGAAATAAAAAGAAATGTGAAATAAATGTGAAATATATTGTGAGCTTAAAAATGTTAAATATGTGTGAAATTTGAAATATATGTGAAATATATGTGGTCAACCACCAATCACAGGTACAACCACACATTCTGCAGGTCTTTCACACCGTCAATATCCGTCAATCCTGTGATGTTCTCTCTCACCGGCCTGATATGTGCCCTGTGGCGTCACAGCAATGCCGGCACAGGTACCTTGTGACGAACACTGCGTAGTCCCTCATTCGACCACCTAGTGACTATAGGACTATCGCTGAAGAAATCTGTTTCAAAATGATCTGGCCTGGAGGCAATGACAAGCATTCCCAAGCAGCATCATCAGTAGTGCATCCTGCGAGTCGGAACTGTTTTGCTATCTTTCCTATCACCGATCACTCCGATCACTTCCATTCAAAGTCTCTGCCAGGTCCTAGCTTCTGTAGGCCTGCCAGCCGCTGCCCTTCTGCATCTACACAGTCTCCCTCTCCCATATGGCGAAATGATCCTGCGGTATTCAATGGGTGTTGGGCTGCAATACTTTGCCAATCCTTTTGCCACCATGAAAATGTGTCACTGTACTATGAAGATTTGGAAGGAAAAGGAAACCAGACTTGGAGACCTGAAGCTAAATCCATCCCACCAATTCAAACAACATCTGTCAGGGGTAAAGAGGCACCCCTAAACGCCATCTGCCGACGTCGCACCTGACACCTCTGTATGCTGCACTGCATACAGCGCGGGCTCGGAGGCACAAAAAATATGCCGTTGCTGCGATAGGATGTCCTCGCCATTTACACGGGAAAAATCGTGTTGAGATGGAAAAGTGCGTAGTCTGCCACTTTCAAGGCAGACCGGACCATGTTGACGATGTGAAGAGAAACCCTATGAAACACTGGCGCCAGCGGTGTTTGGCAAGCTATCTGGAGCTCAAATGAGCTGCGTGATGGGGGCTGGAACCCGGTTGCTCTTCAGTCAAGCACTTTGATCCCTGTGGCTCCCTGTGTCACCCGTCCTGGCCAATGAGGGCTGCAGGCTTCAGTGGCTTGGGACCAAGGCCCAGCAACCAGCCACCTCCCAGAAAACTGTAAATTGTGCTCATGCAGTCAATGCAGTCAATTCAGTCGTAGAGAAGTACTGCCCTGAAATCGTGAAACCCCTGCAATGCAGCGTTCCCAAAGACGAACATCTGATGAAGATGCAACTGACGCCAGTCGTACGCAGTATGCACCTGACTCTTCTCTGCCAAAGATTTCAGCAAACACCTGCCAGGGCAATGGCTGCAATGAAGGGTGATTCCTTTCTTGCTGACTTCAAATCTCTTACAAAAGCTATGGAAAGCATTGCAAAGAAATTTTGCAAAGCTTGTGTTTTCATGTTTTCACTTGATCTTGACCGGTGCCATTGTTGGCAGGCCATTGGGGTTACGCTGTGATGCTCTGGCCTGCGCATCTCCAATGGCCACTCGCACTGGCCGTGGTACCAGAGAGTCACCTGGATGCATGGCAAACTTTCGGTCTCTGTCACATTTTAAAGCCTTCTTGGGCCTTCTAGACTCCTAGATTGGTCCCAAGCCTTTGGGCAAGCTCTGGATCAAACAAATGCAAACTTTGCTTGATTGCGTTCCTTTCACTGTCCAAAATAAAACCAAAGAAACAACACATATCAAGGATTGTCAGGGATTGTCACGGTGTGAATGAAGTGACTGTGGAAGCCCTTAGTAGGGATCAAGTAGCCCTCTCACCACGGCAAGGCAGCAAGGTGGCAAGGCCACTGCCAAGGCACCATCTCCCACCAAACCAATGGAGAAGCTGAGTAAAGGCATATCGATGTATCCTCCCCCAACCTGAATTCACAGTGACTGCGCAAGTCTGTCCATGTGTCCATGTTCAATTGATTGTCAATCTCTGCATCTGCTGTGGTCAAATTTCTAATTCAAGGAGTCAGTGAAATGATCCACCGTTCCACGCCACTCAGCCAGGAAACTCCAACAGCACGAATCCGCGGGGCTTGGCCTCAGTTTCAGTATCAACCAGGACATCAACCACGACATCAACCAGCACCCCAGCAGCACAGAGATCAGGACGCACGATTCTGTCACCCGGCCGGATCCCGAAAAGGACTTCAGCTGCAGGCCAATTCACCACCTGCCAACAAACATTGTGACATAATCTGTCAGATTTTTTTTCATGGTCCCGGAATTTCGGCACCTTTCCAATGTCCAATGGATGAAAATGAAAAGATGTAAAAAGTATTGAAAAGTCAAGAGTTCTCTTCTCATCTCAAGATATCTCAAGTTCCAGACATCCCAAAATGTGCCAGCCAGGCAGAGTTGGCAGAGCCGCTGTCCACCAGGGCCGGGACGGCTTTTTCCGGCTTTGTACCTGACAGGAAAAGCAGGAAATGCAACTGAGCACATTGAGCACATTGAGCACATTGCATCGTATCAAGACTTCGCCGAAACAGCGTCATTGGTTAGTGATGCGCAAAGCGTTGTGAGAATCCGACACAAAATTGGCAAAGTATTAAGTATTACAAAATATATCGAGATACTCCTGGCATGAGAATCCTACACAGCTCTACATGCTTTGCTAAGTCACCTCCCGTCAGCCCTGCGTGAAAGATGTTGACCTCAGTCTCCAAGACGTTTGATTTTTCCAAAGATGTTGACGCAGACCTACCTGCACAGCCCGGTCAGGTTTGGGAATCCCACCCCAAAGAGCCGACTCGGGAGGTCCATGCCAGGCAAACGTTGCATGCCGACCTCGGGGGGAAGGCCAAGGTTTCTGCTGCAAACGCTGCAGGACTTGCAGCACTCGTCTCCTAGTGGTGAGCCTGCAGAACCATCTTCTTATTTACAATTTGTAGTTGTAGCATTTTGTAGCAAAGAAATCGGAGCGTCTTTGGTAATCTCCTTTCTAGTTCTGCATTTCCGCTGAAAAGGGTATCAGCATCAGTGAATGCTGTCCCTCATGTCAACCCTACCACCAACACTCTGCACCTTCTGGGCTTGCAAAGAGGCTTCCTCGGGCATTCGCAGCACCAGCTGCTTCGCCTGGAAAGACAAGTGACCAAAGGAACATAAGCACAACGAGCACAATGAGCACAATGAGCAAATGTGACCAAAATGTTGGGTCAATTTTATGTGGAGCAGATGTGAAGCAGGCAGATTTGGAGTGTTCATCCGAAAGCTCTGCCTCGGGATCCACCTCTACAGCAAAATCCTGGCGACTACATCGGTTGCATCCTGTTCTGCTCCACTACAGACAAAATGCAACCCCGTGAAACTCCGTGTGTTGAACAGTCCGCCTGATACAACGGCAGTTGCCCAAGCATGCCATCCAAACGGGTGCCCTCGGCCGATTCGGCGGCAGATTTTGGTCATTTGATGTCTGAACTCCGTGCCTCGCGTTCAGCAAGCTGCTCCTGGCGGCCGATGTGACGAGATCTTTTCTGCCTGAAGCACCTCCTATGCTCGTGTCAGTACAGCTCTTTTGATGCAAAAAGCCCTTCACAGTTGGAAGACTAAAATGTTTCAAATTGATTCAAATTGGAACTTGAGACAAACAAGGAGATGAAGTGACTGGTCTCTCTGATTGGACAGTATGTTCAATATTGTTCAATCATATCCAATCCTTCTAGGTATCGTTCCGACGCTTATGACTTTCCCCTTTCCATCTCCTGTGTGAAGCCCACAGATGTGGCGTGCAAAGGCCCAGGCAAGGGCAAGCTGGGTCTGTAGCTGCTGCGTCGAAGCCTGTGGCACAAGGATCGTGAGATCGGGATTGAAAAAGGTGGTTGCGGAATAAAAAGAAAAAACATGGCGTGGCTACCACAGTGCTTAGCCTGATTTCTCAGAAATTTTGCAAAGATCCGGGAGATTTTCCATAGGATTTCACAGAAGCGATCGAAGGCCCCCGTCTTTGTGGGCCTCATGCCACTGCTGACCTCTACCAGGCTGTCACCCTCCTCTTCAAACTTGTAACTCTCAGTTGTAGCAAGCACACCTGCGGTGATCAGTGAGGCCCTGTGAAATCATCCTAGCGAAGCTGCGGAGCTGATCCTGGCTTTCGCCAGCCTTTGGGCTCAACGGACACGCCGCGGCCCGAGAATCGTCCTGCCTCAAAGAACAGACAATTGGGACGCATGGATTGTAATTTGCCAAGTAGCTCTCATTGGAAGTGCTTTCAAGCCAAGGCCGCAACTTCGAACTCTCCTTCCACTGTTTCTTGGCCTTGGCAGGAAGGAAATTGGTTGGCTTGGAACCAAGTCTCTGCAGCTAAGGCCTTTCTTAATGAATAGCTACGACTGCCCATGGGGCCCAATGGGCATGCAGCTGTGGAGGGTTTCCATTTGTGAACACCATCACCGCTAGATTTCATGTGTCGGGCCTCGCCAGCCAACCATCTCCAGCTGCCTGTCCGTCATGCCCTCGCTGGGCAACACCTCATACTGCACCTGCGGGGCGCCCGCCATTTGACATTTGACTCACGAGTCTGTTCGACTCACAACAAAGCCACCAGAGAAGTTTGGGGTCAAAAAAACATCAAAATCCTGGGAGGTCACACCACACACACCACGCTAACGATTCAATTTCAAACACATGCCACATTTTGTTTCAAAAAGACACGCTTACGCCAGTACGTAAAGCTCAGCGGGCCCTTTGCCACAGGGGGAAGGGGCAGGACAAGTCAGCAAAAAGAGCGCAATTGCAGCTATTTCAGGGCAAGTTCATTCACATGGCATGGTCTCCAAAAAATTCCTTGTCATGTGCCTTGGAGCACTGGTGGCTTACTGGGGAAATTCTCAGAATGACAGAAATGCTCTGAAATATCAGCGTATCCACCTTGCCAGTAATGGTCTTGGATGTGGCAGCTGCCGCCTCCAAAATTCATGTCTGCTATTCACAGCCCTTCTGCATTTGCGGCTAAGTGGTGGCACACGACTTGGTATACAAAGTACGCAACGCACCAGCATCGACAAAAACAAAAGCTTTGTCAACAGGGCAAAGGGACTCAGCCTTCCACGCATCCCAATCCAAGGTACACCATGCACGCCAACCGGCACCCTCCCAGAGACCTCATGGCAGAGAACCCATAGGCTGTTTGTGAGCGTTGCTGCTTCCAAGTAGAGTGGCAATTTTTGTTGCCTGCACAGTAGAGTGGCAATTCTTGTTGCCCTGCACATCAAACATGTGAAAGTGATGAAGCCCATAAAATGAAACATGTAAGTTCTACAAACTCCTACAGAGGAAAGCTTGCTGGTTGTCTCCTTGCCCATTCCCCTGCTTCCCTAGAACTGCCCTTCACCCAACCATCGCCTGCAAAGCGCGTCTCATTGTCATCGTTTCCCAAGATTTCGAGGCCAGGTAGAAGCGTGGATCTAGCAACGAAAGAGGCAACAATAAACTGCCCGACAAACAGAAATTGAAAGAAGGTCCAACCAGTCAACAACATGTTTTCCGCTGTTTGAACAATGTAGGAGAAGGTTGTGCATCCTTTGGTTTCCTACCGGAAACCCTCCACAAAGTGAGCAAGGGAATCCTAAAATCCTGCCTCGGGCTCACTGCTTTAACGCTCTATCTTCAACCCTAACTAGCGAAACTCCCAGGCAGACACTCAAGCCTCAACTTCATCATGTTTCCACCCAGCCTAAGCATCTATGTCTGAGGGAAGCGCAGAGTCGATTGGAACACTTCGATGACAATGACATACAACAACTAAAGCATTGAGACAAGACTTTACAATCAAAACTTAGACAATCTCGATGATGAATACAAGGGAAAGGATGGTAGTCGATGGTAGCTGGTATTTCTGTCAGAGGCAAGAGTGGATCAGAGCTCTGCAGCACTCTACATGTTTCAATGCGGTGTGGTATTTGTCAAGTTCAAAGTGCAAGCTCTAGCGGCGCGGCTCAAGCACAGAAATGTAACTCATTCACTAATAGTGTGATTGCAAAAGTATGATAACGGTTCAATTCAATATGCTCAAGGGTTTGCTGCGTGCTTTGCTTGTTTTGCTGGCCAAGTTTGCCAAATCTTCCGGGTTTGGGAACCGGACGCAGTGCCTTCCATCGGCTCTGCTTCAGCCTCCAGGCCCAGCTTCTCCAAGAAGCTGGGCGACCTCAGCACCAGGACACCACCAGGATACTGCCAGGACACTGCACACATGGCGCCAAAAGCCACGCAAATCTGGTGAAAAGATGTGAAACACATTTTAACAGCATCATAACAGCTGTCACAATATACAGCAATACAGCGGTCATATGCAGAAGGCGGCTTTTCAGAGTTCTTAAGCCCTGCCCTTGTCCGCTTGGTTTCAAGATGTTTCAAGAGCTTTATGTTGACTTGTTTCCGACTTTCCGAGTTCTGAGACTAGAAAACAAACCTGAGGATTGTGCACCAAGTTTGTGGAGAGCCCACTATCCAGCATGAAAGTCGCCTGAGGTTCTGAAGTCTTTTCCATGAGGAGTTATGACCCAAGGGAGCAAGATTACAATGAAGTGGGATCAAGGTCTCTTTATGTATTGAGGTCAAGGATCTGATTTGTGAGAGATCGCATCGCCGCGCATGCCCAATGGTAGCCCCGGGAAGAATTGATGGATTTTTCTTGGGAAACTCCTGCCTCCACTGGCGTACCGTCTTCGGTCAGGACCCTGGCAAGGTGGGCATCCCGGCACGGGATCTGAAAGAATCTGAAAGAATTCAATCTATTTTTTTACGAAAAAAAAAAACAATCCATCGGGATTTCTTGACTCATCACCAACTTATGAACAACTCATGATTTCGGGAAAAATTGTGAAGTAGATCACTGTCGAGCCATGGTACTGAACTGCTTGAACATTGAAGTCTTTCCAAACTCAGTTACTTCCTCTGTACCAAAAAAAACATTAGTGGGATGTAGGGCCTCACATCCACCAAGTCATAACCAGCACCCACCAACGCTGCATTCGTGAAGTCCTTAGTTTGAAACATCGTTTGATCAACTTTGGCCGACCCATGGCTCTAAGGAACAAAGCCTGATAAGTGGACGGCACGCTCTGTCTATCTATCTCGGTCAACTTCTTATTTGACAGTTGTGCTTCAGTCTTTCGGAGTAGTCGAATGGTGCTGGGGCTTTGCATCTAGTCCTCAATAAAGCGGTCAATCTTGCAAGATTTTTGACAAGATTCCAAGCGCCGGATGGGTGTGGTAAAGCTCGCTACTGCCTGGCACTAGAGGAAATATCCACAGAAGTTGCAATTGTGATAGTTTCAGGTGAGGTCTTGCAATCAGCTCAAATCCTCCTATGATGCTTCAGGCACCTTTCAAAACCAACCATGGTTGTCACATGTTGTAACATGTTTTCACAATCAGTCTGAACCCAAGTCACCTTTCTAGCACTTCGCGAAGGACTGCCATGTACTTCGGATAGCCTCGAGGCCATCTGCTGTGCTTCCAGGTTTCCAAAATGCGACCCATTGAGGGGCTATGGCTCTACGACTGCTGCAGCACCTGGGGACCCCGTAGACCCCGTGGGTGCCGTAGCTCGCAAATCTGGGCAGCACAAAAGGAGTTGCTGCCTTGGACGGGGACGAGGAGAAAAAGGGGTATCAGCCTGGGTCAAGTTTCAAGGAGAACATCAGTTTCAAAGCAAACGACCCAAAACCCCAAAGTGTACTCATACGATAAGTACTTCTATATTTTGTTGATATGCATATTTGTGAATATATCTAAATAAAGAAACATCGTTGTCAGTGCAACCTTGGCACTCCTATGGCCAGTGCCCGTGCAAGTGTCCGCAAAGCACCAGCAACATTCTGAGTGGCCTGGCCTGCCAAAAAAGCAGGGAGATAGCCGAGATAGCTACAACAGTTTGTGCATCAAGTTTGCATTTGCAAGGTCTGCAAATATCCAAAAAATGTAGGACAAACTGAAAGATCAAGAGAAGCTTCTAAACCCGGTGACCTCTGTCCAAACGTACAAGACGTCGCCGACCCATTGCGGCAGACACGCACTCTACTTCCATGTGATGTTGTACCCTGTGTGCTGCCGAGGATTTCCTAGGACAAACAAAACCTTGAATAAATCTGAAACCTAACATGAGCCACCATGCCGCCAAACATTGTTGAAACACCGGCGAAGATGCAATAGTGTGCTGCACTCGCACATTTGATTGTCAAAAGTCTTGTTGCCATCATGGCCAATTATACACATATATAACATGTACGATTGAAGTTCCCCACACGCAATGGAGTGCCATTTTTTGAGGCCATTCTTGGATTGTTTCCCTCTCATTTCTCTTGTTGATTTTCTCTGACTCCATGCGTACTCACCTGGCACCCGTTATGAACCTGGAATTCAGAGCTGAAACATCAAAGAATTTTGCAACAACAGCAGTCGCGACTCTGCCAAAACAGAAACCACAGGTCGAACCTGACAGGATATGAGCACCAACCACCTATAGCACAAGGACCCTGATGCCCAAATCGGACCTGCATCTGTGAGATGGTTGCTTCAAGCTCCGCAATGGTCTTGCCTGCATCTCACCAAAAAGAATAACGCATGACCGATGAGCTATATGTAAACTAGACGACGGATGGCCCGAGAGCGAAGAGAAGTATAGTGAGATATGTAATTGTGAAAATCATATAGCATGAAATATAAAGAGAGAAATAGAAGAAGATGTCTCAAAGAAAGAAGATGTCACTAAAATAGGCGCAAAGAAAAAGAGATACAGGAGTATGTGAAGATGTGAAGATATGAAGATGTGAAGATGTGAAGATGTGTGATGTGAAGAGATGAAGATGTGGGCATTTGAAGATGTGAGGATGCGATGAGGTGAAGATGTGACTATGTGAAGATGTGAAGAGGTGATGATGTGAAGATGGGAAGATGGACAGAGAGAAATA